>JZKD02S1015172.1:195602-209622 GCA_000966675.3 Picea glauca
GTTTTCTGTTTTGTAGCAATTCGTTTTTCTATTCCGCAGATCTGTTTTCAAATCTAACAGTCTGTTATCAGAGCTAGGCGGATTGAGGGCAAGTCCCTGACTTAGGAAAGTCTTGGCAGGGACTTGTTGCTCCGCAACTACACTGGTTTTTTATTTTAGAATGGATTCAGGGTGAATTACAATTAGTAGGCACTCCCCGATGTTTATTAATTGTATGTAAATTTAATTCAGGAAAACGTATGCAATGAGCAACGACTCCACTTGGAATACAATAATTTCGTTAAGGGCGACTTAGCTTGCCAAGTATCTTCGGAGTTGTTACTATGTTATCTATATCGTCGTACTTGAGTGGAGTTTGGAGAAAAAAATCTTTAAATTACAAATTAAGATTATTTGGAGCGATTTAAAAATCATGAATCATAGTGTTGAATTAATGATGTTGTAGTTTTGGAATTATAACCATTTCAAATATGTAATCTGTATCGGTATCTATATAATTGGAGTGTGGTTTTTCAAGGGTATAAATTTATTTATACATTTAAAAATATAATTTAAACGATAAAAAAGACTCAGATATTTTCACCAGATTAAAGAATGTTTAGAAAAAGACTTTTGAATTATAACTATTTCAACTATCTGATTCGATAAAAAAATCCAGTCTGATATGAAACAAAAACCAAAAAACCGGACAATTTAGTTGATGATTGGCCCGTCCATGTCATGTCAGTGTTAACACTGCCCAATCCATTCGTATTTCTCAGTCAACCAGCATGTTAGAGGACAGTGCACATCATGCTTCTCCAAAGAAGAGAAGAGACAATGGGAAGTCTATTCTATCTAATTCCAATCAAAATCAAGATCAGATCATATATCACTTTCCATAGCAGGATGTATGATGTAATCTGAAATATTGACAGCAATAAGTAGCAGATAGCATTAGCTCTTCTTGGCTCTGAATTTTATTTTCCAAAGCAGGATATATTATGTAATCTGAAATATTACATCAAAATCAACATCATACATCACTTTCCAATATTGGCAGCAATCAGTAGCATATGGCAATGATGGCATTAGCTCTTCTTGGTTCTGAATTTCATTTTCAACACGTTCTGTGAAGTCAGTGGTTACTTTAATTAACCTGCAAGTTACTTACAAGGTACGAGTCTACGGACTAATCACCCTGCCTGTTACTCCCAGCCTTTCAATAATGTATGGCCTGGTCATGTCATGGCTACCACCAGTGCAGGCGCATTTTAATAAAAGTACTTACAAGTTACGAGTTTACGGACTAATCAACCTGCCTGATACTGGCAGCGTTCTATAATGTATGGCCTGGTCATTTCATGTCTGCCACTAGTGCATGTGCATTTTACTAATGCTCTATCTTTTGAACATAATGTCGTTCAGATTTCATAACACAAAACACAACCACGGAATCATGTGTTGATACCCACCAATAATTTTTTTAAGAGAAAACAACAGTTGCAATTTCCTGTTTGCAATTGAAAAAAATGTCATAAGATTGAGAATTCATGATTTTGCCAAAAATTAGAAGTTACAACCATGAGAATTATTTATTTTGCTTGCTAAGCTGCATGGAAAATCGTTATTGGTTAAGAAATTTTTTTATTAGTTGGAAAATTGGAAAATGTTTTTAGTATTTAATTAGTTAAAGGAGTAAGCTAGTATTTAATTATTTAATTAGTTAAAGTAAGTTTTCTATTAATATTTTTTTAATTAAGTAGTGTTTAAATTGTAATTTTAAGTGTTTGAGTAAAATTCAAAGTTATAAATGAAAATTTTAGTATATAATTGAAACACCAGATTTGAGTGATTATGTTTGTATAATTGGATTCTTTCTAGAGGTTTCAGGGCTCTAAATCCATTTATGCATTTTTTAATTTAAACAATAAAAAATAGTGATTTCATCAAAATCTATTTAGCATATCTATTTAGCATAATTCCTGTGAAAAAATTCAAAAGATTGAATCTTTAGACAATATCATATGTCAATACCTAATTAAATTAGAAAAAGAAAGAATCTTTGAAATTTTAATTGACTATTTGAATAATGTTTTTTGAATAATGTTTTTTGAATAAACATTTATAAAATATTGAAAGGTTCAAAGTTTTGAGTGTAAATTCTTTGGTCAATAATAACTAATGACAAATTAAATTGAAATGGATGAAATTTCTACTAGAAAATTTGGAAATCTAAGTATTTTATACACAGTTTAACTCCAAAAAGCTCAAGCAACAACAATAAAAATCTACACTCATAACTATAAACATATTTTAAAATTAATAAAATTATAATTTTGAAATCTAGATTTGGATCACAATCTTGTCTAAAATTATTTTAAACAATAACAGAATCTTCAAACTTCTGTGATGATGATTATAAAAAATATTTTTTATAATATTTTTTATAAGTTTTCTATTAATATTTTTTAATTAAGTAGTGTTTAAATTGTAATTTTAAGTATTTGAGTAAAATTCAAAGTTATAAATGAATATTTTAGCATATAGTTGAAACATCAGATTTGAGTGATTAAGTTTGTATAATTAAAGTCTTCCTAGAAATTTCAGGACTCTAAATCTATTTATGCATTTTTTAATTTAAACAATAAAAAATGATGATTTCACCAAAATCTGTTTAGCATAATTCCTGTGAAAAGGTTTAAAAGATTGAATTTTAGACAATATCATATGTTAATACCTAATTAAATTAGAAAAAGAAAGAATCTTTGAAATTTTAAGTAACTATTTGAATAATGTTCTTTGAATAAACTTTTATAAAATATTAAAAGGTTCAAAGTTTTGAGTGTAGATTCTTTGGTCAATAATAACTAATTACAAATTAAATTGAAATGGGTGGAATGTTCACTAGAAAAATTGGATGGAGATCTCAGCATTTTATACACAGTTTAAATCCAAAAAGCTCAAACAACAATAATAAAAATCTACACACTCATAACTATAAACATATTTTAAAATTAATAAAATCATAATTTTGAAATCTAGATTTGGATCACAGTCTTGTCTAAAATTATTTTAAACAATAACAGAATCTTCAAATTTCTGTGATGATGATTATAAAAATTAGTTAAAAACTTAGAACGTTTACAGTACGCCATTGATGAATAGCATGAGCGACTTATATCTATGTCATGCCAGAGTATTCACGCTGCCCAATCCAACGTATTTCTCTGTCAACCAACATGTTCTATTGCAGGACAGAGACATTACAGTTCGTGTTTTTCGAGAGAAGAGACAATGGAAAGACGAGTAGGGTTATCTGTAATGGAGTGGGTTAACTCCTGAGTAATCTTTCTTCCAGAGTTATTTTTCTTGCAGGTTTTTTTAGCTGTGGGGTTTTAAATTTCAGTCTAATCTAGAATTTTAATCGATTTCTAAGTATCTGAGTTGATTTAAAATGTGATAGAATTTCTGAAATAAAATTTTAAAATACATGAAACTTTGATCCATGTAAAACTCAAACTACTCATGACAATCTGACAAAATTCAACCAATTTTTTTAACTTCAAAATAAATCTAAATCTGATCTGTTTGCTCAAAATTAGCCTCCTTCTGTAATTAAGCGATAACAGTCTACTGCAATTAATTCCAATCAAAATCAGGATCGGATCATATAACTTTCCATCAAATATAACAGGATGGGATCATATAACTTTCCATCTAACGCATGGCCTTAGCTCTTCTTCTTGGTCCTGAATCTCAGTCTCAACACATTCGGTGAAGGCAGTAGTTATTTTAATAACAGTACTTACAAGCTACGAGGTTAGGGACTATTACAAGCTACGAGGTTAGGGACTAATCAACCTGCCTGCTATTGGCAGCGTTCTATAATGTATGGTCTGTTAATTTCATTTCATTTTTTTTTTTAATGTATGGCATGGTAATTTCGTTATGATGATTTAGGTTTTTTTTAGTATGTTGAATTTATTTTATATTAAAAAATAATTTTTAAACAATAAAAAATAGTAATTGTAAACAGATTTATATTATGGAATTCATATGATTTAAAAAAAAAAGCATTTAATAAAATAGTTAAATAACACTCTTTCATATACTACTGGTGAGATATACCACTATTACAGGTGCATTTTAATAAGAGTACTTATCAGCTACGAGTCTACTGACTAATCAAAGTGCCTGTCAGCCTTTCAATAATGTATGTCCTGGTCATACATTATTGAAAGGCTGACAGGCAGGTTGATTATGGATGGCCATGGCCATCCTGTAAAATAATTAAATAATAATAATAATAATCTATTTTTAAGGTTACGATTAGGACAGCACACTAAATTGGTATATGAGATTTTCTTGTTTGTGGGATAAGGGACTATTGATAAACTCTACAAAAATATACATACACTACCTCTTCTGGATTTGAACCTGTGACCTCTTACTAGAAAACACATATTCTTAACAATTAGTAAACATATACCACTAATAACCAACTTACCAGCTACTAGTCTACTGACTAATCAACTAATCAACCGGCCTGTCAGCCTTTCAATAATGTATGGCCTGGTCATTTCACGGCTACCACTAGTGCAGGCGCATTTTAATAAGAGTACTTACAAGCTACGAGTTTACGGACTAATCAACCTGCCAGCTACTGGCAGCGTTCTATAATGCATGGCCCGGTAATTTTATGGCTACCACTAGCGCAGGCGCATTTTAATAATGCTCTATCTTTTGAACATAATGTCGTACAACAATTCAAATTTCATAACACAAAACACAACCAGAGAATCATGTGTTCATACCCACCCACCCATTTTTTTTTAAAAGAGAAAACAATAGTTGCAGTTTCTGGTTTGCAATTGTAAAAATGTTATAACATTGAGAATTCATGATTTTCCGAGAAATTAGAAGTTACAAGAATTAGAATTATTTATCTTGCTGCTACACTTCATGGAAAATCATCATTAGTCAACAATTTTTTTTATTAGTTTGAAAATTGAAAAATGTTTATATTATTAATGTTTAATTAGTTCAAGAAGTAGGCTAGTATTTAATTGGGGTTGTTTACCTGTTTTAAAAAATTATTTTTTTCATCCAAATCCAGCTATTTAAATCTGCAAAAAATCACTATTTTTTATTATTTTAAATTCATTTTTGAATACAAAAATAGATCAGAATGCTAAAACACTCTTGGAACACTTGGATTATACAAAAATAATCTAACTATTTCTCACAATATTCTAACAAATATACCAAGAAAATATGACCTAATAAAAATAATTTAGAAGAACTTTTAACCTAAATTAACTTAGGCTAAACATGCAGCATCCTTCTCTCAAGAAGGATGCCTCAAATTGTCATTTCCTGGGCAGAAGTTACTCATCCATGGAACATGACAATGAGACTAGTGAGGTAACTTAATTGTTGGTGAAATTACAATTTTACAATGTTTAAATAGTATTTTTGAATATTTAAAAGTAAGGTCCTCAAAAAAACCTAAGGATATTTGGAATATGTTATTTCAACCATTAAAATTTACAATTTTCTAAATTTTTAACAAAATTTGTTGATGCTGAGCATAGGATTCAGAACATAATGGTTGTTTCAATGGATGACTAGCCGGAGCACTCCGAGTGGAAATAAGCACGACTGAACACGACGACGTCTTTTCTAGACCTGGCTTTTAAAAAGGCTGGGCTTGGGAAATGAGTGGGGTCCTTTCTTTTTTGTGTTTTTTTGTTTTTCACTATTTTCTGTTGTTTAGTGGCTGCGAGTTGAATCTCTAATTTGGAAGGTGTATGAGGACCTGCATGTCCTGTTTTGAGGTCTGAGAGCATTTGGCTCATTTTTGTTAGTTGTTATTTTAATGGAATAAAATAATCTATGTAAGATTGAATTGAATTATGTTCTTTTATGAATAGACTGGTTGTTTTTCCCTGTTGAACTATGCCTTTGTAGCTACAGGATTCTCGTGTGTTTTTGCAGTTAAGGAACGACTGCATCAGATTGGTATCAGAGAACAACGATGGCTCAGAGGGGTGTCCATATGAAATGGGGAAGGAGCGGCAGGAGAAATGCCAGATGAAGAGTAACCCTTGATGAGGAACTACTCTGAAGATTAGAGGCCATCGAGTCCAGATTTCCCTATGAAGAATCCGAGGAGGAACTGGAGGTTCCACGAGGTCGGGTCAGAGTTGTAGACCCCATGGAGAGGCTTATTGAGGCAGTAACCAAACAAGGAACCAGGGCTAAAGTCGAGGTCCTTGATTTCAAAGTCGAACTGAATCCAGAATTATTCATGGCTTGGATCCAAGAGTTGGATAAATATTTTGATATAGAAGGGATTGAGGAGATTGATCCACGAAGGACTAAAATAGTGGCATCCAAAATGATGTCCCATGTTGCTCTATGGTGGGAGAATCTCTAGAACCTTAGAAAGAGACAAGGGAAAGAGAAGTTCAAGCTGTGGCCGAAGATGTTAAAGCTTCTGAAAGTTAAGTTCCTGCCCTCTCACTATCAATAGAGACTTTTCAGAGACTACCAAAATTTAAGGCAAAATGACTTATTCATATCTGCATTTACAGTGGAATTTTTTAAGTTGCAGATTAGAACCGATTTACAAGAAGATGATGAACATGTAGCGGCTAGGTATGTCGATGTGCTTAGGTTTCAGTTCCAAGATGAACTAGCCCTGATCAAGGTGAGATCTGTGGACGAAGCATGTCAGTTAGCATGAAAGGTTGAAGAAAAATTGAATAGGCAGAACAAGGCAGTTATCAAGTGAGCGGGTAGTAATACAAATAAGGGTAGAGGAATTTCTTCTAAACCGACATGCGAAGAAGAATCCAGTAGTGAGCTGAAACCTAACTTCCAAGGTAGAGAAACCCCTTGGAACAGGGGAAGGTGGCAAGCTTTTGCTGGGAGTTCGAGGCCCTTGAAGTGTTTTATATGCAGCGGTCGCCATAAGGCAACAGATTGCCCACAAACCCCAAAAAGGTTAATGATGACTCAAGAAGAAGAGGGAGTAGAACTTTTGTCGGAAGAAGTTGAGGTAGAGCAAGGTGAAAATCTCATGTTAAGGAGGACCTTGATATCTGGTAACAAAGTCACCCCTGAAGTGGATTGGAGGAGGAAAAGCATGTTTTGTACCAAGTGTAAGTGCAAGGACACGGTCTGCAAGGTAATTGTAGATGGAGGATCCACTCACAATCTACTAAGTACATAAATGGTGCACAAATTACAACTTACCTTCATTCCTAAACCTCATCCTTATAGTATTTCTTGGCTGAAAAAAGATCATAGTGTGTTGGTAAACCAAACTTGTCTAGTCAACTTTAAAATTGGGCCCTATGAAGACAAGGTGTGGTGTGATGTGATTCCAATGGATGCATGCCATGTACTCTTAGGTACAAATTGGCAATATGATTGGGATGTAATTCACCATGGTAAGGAGAACACATGAGTTTCATCACGAGAATAAGTGCCATATCTTGAATCCATTCAAGGAGGAAGGACCGACTGAATCAATAGCCCTGTCCTTGAGTACCATGGGATGGAAGAGGTTTTCCAAGGAGTTGAGGAGGGGTGTTTTCTATCTATTACACCCCCAAGGATAGAAGACATTGCAGCAACAAACAGTCCCCGTAGAAAAGCACAAATTACTTCAGCAATACCCTGATTTGACACCAACAAATCTACCAACGGTTCTATCTCCCATAGAAGGTATTACACATCAAATTGATCTATTTATGGGCGTCAAGCTTCCAAACAAAGCATCTTACAAGATGACTCCCTTCGAAGATGAGGAGATGAGGAGGAAGATAACAAAATTAATAGAAGAAGACTTCATTCGAGAAAGCATGAGTCCTTGTGCTACTCCCGCCTTACCTTCTCCCAAGAAGGGAGGGAAGACATGGAGATTATGCATGGATTCTAGAGCTATTAAAAAGATTATTGTGAAGTACTGATATCCACTAACAAGAATGGATGACTTGCTAGATTGTTTGTCTGGTGCCAATGTTTTCTCCAAAATTGACCTCTGAAGTGGATACCACCAAATCAACATTAGGGAAGGAGACGAGTGGAAGAATTATTTCAAAATGAAAGATGGATTATTCGAATGGGTGGTGATGTTGTTCAGTCTATCCAATGCCCTGACTACCTTCATGCGAACTATGAACCAGGTATTTAGATCACACATTGGGAAATTTATAATAATTTATTTTGATGATATTCTAGTTTTTAGTAAGACTATGGAGGAACATATAAAGCATTTGAAATTAATACTTGACATCCTACAAACTGAGAGATTGTTTATCAACCCTGAGAAGAGCAAGTTTTGAAAGGATAAATTAATATTTTTGGGTAGTGTAGTTTCAACAAATGGGTTGAGCATGGATCCTGAAAAGGTCAAGGCCATCCTTGAGTGGCCAATCCCCCAAAATATTACTGAAGTGAAGAGTTTTCATGGGCTAGTAAAATTTTATAAGAGGTTCATTAGAAATTTCAGTGGTATAAGCACTCCTTTGACTGACTGCACCAAAGGAAAAATATTTAATTAGACCAAGGCTGCTATAGTAAGCTTTGAACAACTCAAAAAAAGAGTTATTGAGGCTCCTATTCTCACCCTACTAGACTTTGACAAACTTTTTACAGTAGAATGTGATGCTTCTGGGGTTGCCATTGGAGGGGTTTTAAGCCAAGAAGGTTGGCCTATAGCTTTTTTCAGTGAGAAACTAAATGAATCTAAATAAAAATATAGCACTTATGATAAAGAGTTCTATGCAGTAGTCCAAGCCTTGAGATATTGGAGACATTATCTTCTGCATAGAGAGTTCATTCCGATGACTGATAACCAAGCACTGAAATACATCAATTCCCAGAATAAGTTGTCCAACAAACATGCGAAATGGGTGTCTTTCTTGCATGCTTACACTTTTGTTGTGCAACATAGAAGTGGTAAAACAAATGTGGTGGCAGATGCTTTGAGTAGGAGGTGACACCTACTAGTACTAATGAGTAATGTACTGATTGGGTTTGAAGAAATAAAAACAGAATACTCCAGCGATCCCTATTTTGACCATATTATTGCAATTCTGAGTGGGCAAGAACAGGATGATTCACATTCAATTAAGGAGTTCTATTTGTTACACGGATTTTTGTTTAAATGTTCCCAACTGTGCATTCCCTTTGGATCCCGACAAGAAAAACTTGTGAGAGAAATGCACTCAAATGGGTTGGTTGGACACTTTGGAAGGGATAAAACCTTCGAACTAGTGAACGAAAAATTATTTTGGCCTAATATTAGGAGGGTCATGAACAAATTTGTTGTTTCTTGTAGAGTTTTCCAAACAGCGAAAGGAGGAAATCAAAATACAGGCATGTACATGCCCCTACCTGTCCCGAAGGAACCATGGACTGATATTTCCATGTATTTTGTTTTGGGACTGCCACGTACCCAAAGGGGTCATGACTATGTGTGTGTACTGGCAGATAGGTTTTCCAATATGGCCCATTTCTTACCATGTAAAAAGACAAATGATGCTAGTCCAATAGCACAACTATTTTTTAAGGAAATTGTTTGTTTACACAGTCTTCAAAAAACTATAATGAGTGATTGGGACACCAAATTATTAGGCCACTTTTGGAGAGTATTGTGGAGAAAATTGGATAGTAGATTGCAATTCAGCTCTGCCTACCATCCCCAGACTGATGGTCAAACGGAGGTCATCAATAGGAGCTTCGGAAATTTACTGCGTTGTTTAGTAGGTGACAAACCTCACCAGTGGGACTTGATCTTACCACAAGCAGAATTTGCCTATAATTCAAGAATCAACCAATCAACGGGAAAATCTACATTTCAAATTGTCTATGGAGTCAATCCCAAAGGGGTTGTTGACCTAGTGGATATGCCTACAGATCCCTATCTCAGTAGGGATGCTACAAATTTTGTGGAGAATATTCAAGGAACACATCAACAAGTCTAGCAGAAGTTGCAGTCAATGAGTGATCAATACAAGGAAGCTACTGACAGACATAGGAGAAGAAAGGTCTTTCAGGATGGAGAAATGGTCATGGTACATTTGAGAAAGAAAAGTTACCCCAAGGGAACCTACAACAAACTCAAACCCAAAAAGTTTGGTCCTCGTAAAATTAAGAGAAGGATAAATGACAACGCCTACCTAATGGACCTACCAGAAGAATTAGACATTGGTCCTATTTTCAACATGGTTGATCTTTATTCGTTGCCAACTGATTCAAGAAAAGAGTCCAATGAAGACCAATCAATTAATGATCAACATGATAGAGGGGGGGACTGGACTAAACTTTTACCCAAGAAGAAGAGAGAAAAAGTTGAACGTGTGTTAGACACGAAACTAGCCGCTACACACTCCAAGGCTTATAAGTTATATCTAGTTAAGTGGAAAGGACTGTCTAATTCCTAAAACTCTTGGATCACATAAGCAGAGTTACTTAAGAACAACTGAGAGGTTACAATAGGGGACCTGGAACCAGGAGGTTCTGAAATTTTAAAAGAAGGGGAGGATGATGAGGAGCATAGGATTCATAACATAATGGTTGTTTCAATCTGTGACTCGTAGGAGCACTCTGAGTGGAAATAATCATGACTGAACACGACGACGTCTTTTCTGGACCTAGCTTTTAAAAAGGATGGCCCTGGGAAATGAGTGGGTTCTTTTCTTTTTTGTGTTTTTTTAGTTTTTCATTGTTTTATGTTGTTTAGTGGCTGTGAGTTGCAAGTGTAATTCGGAAGGTGTATGAGAACCTGCATGTCCTTCTTTGAGGTCTGAGAGCATTTGGCTCATTTATGTGAGTTGATATTTTAATGGAATAAAATAATCTGTGTAAGATTGACTTGAATTATGCTCCTTTATGAATAGACAGGTTGTTTTTCCATGTTGAATTGTACCTTTGTAGCTACAGAATTCTCATATGTTTATGCAGTTAAGGAGGGACAGAATCACTTGTCCTAAAAAAAACTCAAAAAAAAAAAACTTAAAATATTTAGAATAACTTTTCTTAACCAATGCAAAACAAAATTTGACAAGATCCAACCAGTGCAACTATATTAGAACAAAATCATTTTATTTCATATTAGAACAAAATCGATTTTGTTTCTTAACTAATGGAAAACAAAATTTGAATAAGATTCGACTACTTTATGCAAGGTCCAACCATATTACAACAAAAAGATCCAACCATATTAGAACAAAATTGATTTGGATATTTGTGGTAGAATTGTTATCTATTTTTAACTTGGTTCTTTTGTTGTTATTTACCATGAATGCTTGCATCCTTTTATTTAATTGACCAAACCCTAAATAAAATTTGAAGTCTTCCTCAATATGGGTAATAAGAGCCTTCATTCATCTTCGCTTTTCATAATAAGAGCCTTCATTCATCTTCGCTTTTCATTACTTTGATTGCTTTAGCCTCCTTCTTGGTGCTTGTGCTTGTAGGCCTTTTGACCATTAATAATGAAGGATTAATCTGGATATTTTTATTGGGAATCAATATGAAATTATTCTTAAATGTGTGTTAATTTTTGTAGTTCCAGTCTAACTTTTTTTTTTTTGGTAGTTTTACAGTCTACATGACAATAAAGTATTAGAAATAAGTTTGTTTTTCATTGATTTAACATTGTTAATGTATGTTGGCATTGCTGATTTTTACTTTTATAACATTTTCTTTTCATCTTTCTCAAAGTTTTATAGAGGTTCTACTTAGCATTTTCTTCTCATCTTTCTCAAAGTTTTATAGTGGTTTCACCTAGCATTTTCTCCTTAACTTTCTCAAAGTTTTATAGAAGTTTCACATTAGTGGCTTGGCCGAGTTTTATAAAAGTTCCACATTGGTGGTTTGGCTAAGTTTTACATAGCTTGACATTGGTGGCTTGGCCATTATCCATTTTACTTGTGAAGTCACTAAAATAAATGACATGCATTTCAGATACTCTTTCAGTAGGATAAATATTACCAATTTTGAATTATTTCCTTTCTTAATTAGTATATCAATTTTATAAATTTAAAAACATTTCCACTTTAGGAAGTTGGGCAATAAATGTGTTAAAATATTCCTAGATTTGAAATGTGAATTTAATTCAAGCAATTATACCATTAAAGCAATTATATTATTTCTAGACTTGAGATGTAAATTTATTCACAATTATTATATTATTCCTTGATTGGAACATGTAAGCAATTATATTATTTCTAGACTTGAAATGTAAATTTATTTACAGTAATTATATTATTATATTATTCCTTGACAGTAACATGTAAGAAAAAAAGTGATTATATTATTCCTTCACAGGAACATGTAAGGAAAAACATTGAACAACATGCATCCACAAAAAATTATGGAGGAACTAGTGTATGTGAGGAATAAACATAAATGAACCATAAAAAGGAAAGAAAATATGATAAACATAAATGAAGAATAAAAAATAAAAATAAAGATAAATTAAATACCAATTATTGATGGATAGAACTTAGTTTTAAAAAATTATTATTATTAAAATTGTAATTTTGACAAATTAAATTTATTTGAAAATAAAAAATCATAATTCTATTTATAAATTATAAATCACAATTATATTTTTGGAACTTTTGAATTGAGTAGTCAAAAAGTTGGATTTTTTTGGGTAGTTGTAAGTCTATATTTTTAGTTTAATTTTACTCAAAATACAGTTAAAAATTGTTGGAATTCCATATCTAAGATTGAATCTATATAATTATATAATTGAAGTGCTTTAAAGATTTATAAGCTTTTTCAACCTAATAAATCCATTTATACATTAAAAATATAATTTAAAACTAAAAAAAATTGATAATTTGACCCATATCTTTTCACCAGATTCAAATAAAAAAATTTCAGACAAAGCCTTTTGAATTATAACTATTTCAACTATCTGATTCATAAAAAAAATTCCAGTCTAAAATCAAACAAAAACAAAAAGCCGGCCGATTTAGCTGATGATTCGCCCGTGCAGGTCATGTCAGTGTTAACAATGCCCAATCCATTCGTATTTCTCAGTCAACCAGCATGTTAGAGGACAGTGCACATCATGCTTCTCGAGAGAAGAGAACAGACAATGGGAAGTCTATTCCATCTAATTCCAATGCAGGATGTATGATGTAATCTGAAATATTGACAATGGGATCAGATCATACATCACTTTCCATAGCAGGATGTATGATGTAATCTGAAATATTGACAGCAATAAGTAGCAGATAGCATTAGCTCTTCTTGGCTCTGAATTTTATATTCCAAAGCAGGATATATGATGTAATCTGAAATATTGGCAGCAATCAGTAGCACATGGCAATGATCGCTTTAGCTCTTCTTGGTTCTGAATTTCATTTTCAAAACGTTCTGTGAAGGCAGTAGTTACTTTAATGAACCTGCAAGTTACTTACAGGCTACAAGTCTACGGACTAATCAACCTACCTGTTACTCCCAGCCTTTCAATAATGTATGGCCTGAACATGTCATGGCTACCACCACTAGTGCAGGCGCATTTTAATAAAAGTACTTACAAGCTACGAGTTTACGGACTAATCAACATGCCTGCTACTGGCAGCGTTCTATAATGTATGGCCTGGTCATTTCATGTCTACCACTAGTGCAGGTGCACTTTACTAATGCTCTATCTTTTGAACATAATGTCGTTCAAATTTCATAACACAAAACAGAACCACGGAATCATGTGTTGATACCCACCAATATATTTTTTTAAGAGAAAACAATAGTTGCAGTTTCCTGTTTGCAATTGAAAAAATGTTATAAGATTGAGAAATCATGACTTTGAAAAAATTAGAAGTTGCAACAATGAGAACTACTTATTTTGCTGCTAAGCTGCATGGAAAATCGTTATTGGTTAAGAAATAATTTTATTAGTTGGAAAATTGAAAAATCTTTCTATTATTAGTATTTAATTAGTTAAAGTAGTAAGCTCGTATTTAATTAGTTAAAGTAAGCTTTCTATTAATATTAGCTTTTTTTT
>JZKD02S1015172.1:209632-222819 GCA_000966675.3 Picea glauca
TAGAAAACGTTGTTCAAGTAGTCCTTAGTTTTCTATGACATTAGGTGTATAGGTAGATATTATGAAGAAAATGAATGAGATATGTGTAAGATAGTTGTGGTCCTGGTTGACATCATACTTAATTTTCTTTTTTTCTTTTTTCCTTTTTATTCTTCATTTATGTTTATCATATTTTCAATCCTTTTTATGGTTCATTTATGTTTATTCCTCAGAGATACTAGTTCCTCCATTTTTTTTTGGGGATGCATATTGTTTTTTCTTACATGTTCCTGTCTAGGAATAATATAATCATTGTAAATAAATTTACATTTCAAATCTAGAAATAATATAATCATTGTAAATAAATTTCATGTCTTTCATATTTTTTTTTGGATGTATGTTGTTTTTCCTTACATGTTTCTGTCTAGGAATAATATAATTATTGTAAATAAATTAAAAAAAAAATAATATAATTACTTTAAATAAATTCACATTTCAATTCTAGGAATACTTTAACACATTTATTAAATGCATAATTAAATCACCAAATGTTATTTTACAAGTCACATAATGTCCAACTTGCTAAATTAGAAATGTTTTTGAACTTATAAAAATGATGTATTAAGAAAGAAAATAGTTGAAAATTGGTAATATTTATCCCAATGAAAAAGCCAAAGTATCTTAAATGTATG
Organism: Picea glauca; assembly: GCA_000966675.3. Taxonomy (NCBI): domain Eukaryota; kingdom Viridiplantae; phylum Streptophyta; class Pinopsida; order Pinales; family Pinaceae; genus Picea; species Picea glauca. Next base: position 210,304 of record JZKD02S1015172.1, read on the forward strand.
TCATTGATTTTAGTGACGTCGCAAGTAAAATGGATAAGGGCCAAGCCACCAATGTGAAACCTCTATAAAATTTTGAGAAAGTTGAGGAGAAAATGCTAGGTAAACCTCTATAAAACTTTGAGAAAGTTGAGAAGAAAATTCTATGGAAGTAAAAGTCAGAAGTGCCAAGAACAAGATTATAAAACTTTGAGAAAGTTGAGAAGAAAATTCTATGGAAGTAAAAGTCAGAAGTGCCAAGAACAAGATTAAATCAATGAAAAACAAACTCATTTTTAAAACTATGTTGTCACGTAGAGTGTGAAACTACAAAAATTAACACACACGTAAGGTTAACAATAATTCCATATTGACTCCCAAAATAATCCTTCATCATTAATGGTCAAAAGGCCTACAAACATCAAACAAGAGGCTCAAGTCATAAAGTTTAATGGAAAATAAAGATGAATGAAGGCTCTTATTACCCATATTGAGGAAGACTTCAAATTTTATTTGGGGTACTGGTCAAATAAATAAAATGATGCAAGCATTCATGGTAAATAAAAACAAAAGAACCAAGTTAAAAAAGGATAACAATTCTACCACAAATATCCAAATCAATTTTGTTCTAGTATGGTTGGACCTTGCATAAAATAGTGGAATCTTATTCAAATTTTGATTTCCATTAGTTAAGAAACAAAATCGGTTTTGTACTAATATGGTTGGACCTCGCATAAAGTAGTGGAATTTTATTCAAATTTTGTTTTCCATTAGTTAAGAAACAAAATCGATTTTGTACTAATATGGTTGGACCTTGTCAAATTTTGTTTTGCATGGGTTAAGAAAATGTATTTTAAATGTTTTAAGTTTTGTTTTTTTTAGTTTTTTTTAGAATAAGTTTTGTAGAAAATTTTGTGAGAAATTTAGAAAATTGTAAATTTCAATTGTTTAGATAACATTTTTTAAATATATTTAGGTTTTTTTGAGGATTTTGATTTTATGTATTTAAAAATGCTATGTATATTGGGATTCGATTATTATGGTTTGATGGTGCGCGTCGTCTACTCTGTGCAACGCATTTCCAAATATTGCGCACCAAATAGGCTACACGATAGAGTTCTCAAAACTATTGCGCAATGCACAAACTGCTCAGTTTGTTGCACGCTGTAATACACACACTTAATGAAATGATTTATGAATGTGGAATAACACAGTGCTATGCTTAGCACATAAACTCATAAATAAGGCAAAAACTTGTCAATACACAAAACTTGTTATTAATTGATTTCGATGCTATGCACGAATACAAAATACAATGAAAAAGATGAGGCTTGTCTCTAATGATTTATTCTATCAAATCTTTAGTTGATGTTGGTTCTCTCTACCTCTCTTCTTCTTCTCTACACATCAACTGCTTCTCTTCAACATAATCTTTTGCATACATTACTAACTAAGAGACTCAGACTTATATATACACAGACTAGACTTCCTACAAAAGTTAAGACCGACTATACATTAAATACTGTCATTAATTCGACTAACTCTTCAACCACTTCAATCAACCCCAGAAGATAGAGATCAACTCCATGTATAGTTTCGTGCTTGTCGACTGACTTTTGATTAAATGTGCGAATTTGCACTTACAGACTGTCAGACTGTCCTAATGACATTTCGGTTGACTGACAAACCACTGAAAAAATGACAGAAAGACAAATCAGTAGATACATTAAGATCTCACCAACTTGTAATTACAATTTCCAACACTCCCCCTTAATTATAAGTAGCTCAGATTACAAAAGAAAATTATATCAAAAATTGAGTTTTCATTTTACTGTCACTCATTTGTTACTGCGCGAACTCCCAGATTATCACGCAGATACTGAAATGCATCTCTTGCTAAAGCCTTTGTAAAAATGTATGCAATTTGTTCTTTTGACCTGTAAAATTCTAAATAGATCTCTTTGTTATTCACCAATTCTCTGATGAAATGATACCTTGTATCAATATGCTTGGTTTTCTTTTGAAACAAATGATTCTTTGATAACATGATGGTTGAATTGTTGTCACAGAATACTGTTGTTGGTTCATGTTGTTCCTGCGATAAATCTTTTAACATCCTTCTCATCCATACTGCTTGAAAAGATGCACTTATAGCTGCGACGTACTCTACTTCTGCTGAAGAAAGTGTCACTATGGTCTGCTTCCTTGATTCCCATGATTCCATACATGTTCCAAAATGAAATGTGTACCCAAAGGTACTTTTCATGTCATCGATGTTGCCTCCACAATCACTGTCAGTGTATCGAATGAGTCTGAAATCTTTTGAAGTGGAGTACTTAATGTCAAAATATTTTGTTCCATTCACATATCTCAATATTCTCTATCCTGCCTTCCAATGTGATTATTTTGGAGTTTCCATGAACCTTGAAATTAGGCTCACTCCATACATAATTTTAGGTCTTGTCGCTGTTAGATACATAATACTGCCTACCAGTCTTTTAAACAGTGTGGGATCCACCTTACACCCTTTATATTTCTTGCTTAGCTTCAACATTTCTTTTGAATTCACCATATTGAATCTTTTCAATATTTCATGCGCATACTTGGACTGTGAGATAAATATTCCAGTTTTGGACTGGTGCACTTCTATTCCGAGAAAATATCAAATCATCCACATATAAACAAACAATTAACACATTACTTTGTTGATTTGATTTGATGTACAGTGTTGGATCATTTTCACTTCTCTAAAAACCATTCTGTGTGAGATAGGAATCTATGCAAATGACTAAGCTCTCAGATCTTGTTTTAAAGCATAGAGTGATTTCTTCAATCTATGTACTTTGTCTTCTTGTCCTGGAACCTCATAACCTTATGGTTGTTCCACATATACTTATTCTTCTAAGTTTCCATTCAAGAATGTTGACTTTACATCCATCTAATAAACTGACCATTTGTACTACATGACAATAGCTAACATTGTTCTGGTTGTGTCCATGCATGCCAATGGTGAAATGTTTTATTATAATCGATTTTAGGTTGTTGTGTAAAGCCTCTTGCAACTAACCATGCCTTGTACTTCTATACATTTCCTTCTGCATATTGCTTGGTTTTATAAATCCACTTGACATTTACAACATCCTTGTCTTCAGGTACATCAACCAAATTCCATGTTTGATTGTTCTCTATGCATTTGATTTCTTCATCCATGGCTTGTTCCCATACATCCTCTTTGACAACTTCTTCAAAGGTTAATGGATCATCTATTTGTGAAAACAAATCAAAAAATGAAAATGAATTTGCTACATCTTCATTATAGATGTTGAACAAACTTCTTGTCTTTCTTGGTAACAAACTTTCTAAAGTTGGATCTTGAGATGTAGAACTACTTGGAATTCTTGTTGGTGTTTGATGTGCTTGATGTGTCGTAGTGCCAGATGTAGATGGGACTGCACACTGACTTGTGCATGGTGTTTGAACCACTTCATCTTCTGTGTCATCATGCTCCATTGCATTAATAATTTTGAATTTCTTTGCAATGGTTCCATCCCATGATTCATTCTCCACGAACTGAACATCATGGTTGATTATGAATTTTCTTGCGACAGGGTTATACAATTTGTATCCTTTTGTTTTTTTTAGAATACCCAAGAAATATACATTTATGTCCTTTGTTGTCCAACTTCCTTCTCAATTCATCTGGAAGATGTGCGTATGTGACGCAACCACAAACTTTTAAATGTGCCACATTATTCTTTGAACCTATCCAGGCTTCCTGTAGAACTCTATTCTTCATACTCTTTGTCAGACATCTGTTCAAGATGTATACTATAGTTGCTACTGCCTCAGCCTAATACTCATTTGACAAATTTTTGGTTGTTAACATACTATGCGCCATTTCCATGATGGTTATGTTCTTTCTTTCTGTGACAATATTTTGTTGTGGTGTGTATTGTGTGGTAAATTGCATGTAGATGCCATGAACTTTACAAAAGTTCTGAAATTCTCTTCACATGTATTCTCCTCCTCTGTTCGTTCTTAGACACTTGATGTAAAAACCACTATGTTTCTCCACAAGTGATTTAAACTGCTGAAAACAACCCAATGCATTAGATTTATGCTTTAGGAAATAAATTCATGCCTTTCTTGAGAAATCATCAATGAATGTTAGAAAATAAGTACTGTCTCCTATTGACGGAGTTTACATTGGTCCACAAATGTCCAAGTGTACTATTTCCAGTGGAGCTTTTTCTCTGTAAGACTTACCAACTGGAAATGATTCTTTGTGTTGTTTGCAAAATATGCAGCCTTCACATATTCTTTCTAGTTTTTCAATCAATGGTAAGCCTTTTACCATATCCTTTGTGTGTAGCAGCTTCAGACCTCCAAAATTCAAATGTCCAAATCTGAAATTCCATAACCAAGAATCATCTTGTATTTCATATAAGAATGTTGTCTTTCTATTTGTGCCATTTTCTGCTTTCTTGATACTGCCCGCACTATTTTCTTCATTAGAAATACGTGCACTATATGTTGTAAATGCAGTGTCTAATTGTAGAATTTTTACTTTATCAATAGTTTACATTGTATTCTTCTTCTTGGCTAGCTTCAATGTCAATGGGAACATCATATTACTTGTCATATGGATTTTTGCAATAAGAAGATTTCTTGGGCGTTTATCCATGATCAAACAGTGATTATCTTCCATATAGACTCTATGTCATTTTTGTAACAATTGCCCTATACTCATCATATTATGCTTCAGAACAGAAACATATTATACATCAGACATAACTTTCTATTGTCCTTGGCTAGTTAAAATGTTTATACTACCTTTTCCTAAGATAGTGACTTGGATATCTATTCCAAGTTTTACCTTGGTTTGGAATGATTGATCCAAACTAGAAAACAGTTCTATGTTTCCTATCATGTGGTTACTGCATCCTGAATCTAACTACCATATGTCACATGGACTTGCTTGAAAAAAATTACATTCAACTAGTGCCACTATATTATGCATTTCTATTGTGTTAGGCACAACTACAATGCACACCATAAACATAGGGATAGTTTGGTTATTTGCGTTGTGTGATTGATCTTTATTTTGCTTGTTCTGATTATATTGCATTTTTTTGCTCTAATATGCATAATGTCCATGCTTTTTATAGTAATGACATTGAATCTTTGATTTGTCAGTTCTTTGACAACTTGACTGGTTGGTAATTGGGCTTTGACCTCTTCCACCAGTATTTCCAGGATTGCTACTGCATCCACTTCTATCAGAACTTATTCCTCTTCCTCTAGAGTTATCTCTCCCCCTTCCTCTTCCACGACTTATATATGATTGTGTAGAAAGTGCATTCTCTAATGACATACTTGATCTATTCAATATATGTTCATGATTGATGATGGAAGCTTGCAGTTCATCTAGAATGAACTGACTTGGGTCTTTTCTCTCTTCTAGAGTCACAATAAGGGTATCAAATTGAGGAGGAAGAATCCTAAGTACCTTCTAAACACATTTTTTGTCTTCTATTGTTTCACCATGAGACTTAATATGATTTATCAGTCTAATCACATGTCTGTAGAATGAATCTATTGTATCTGAGTCTTTCATTGACATGGTTTCAAAATCTCTTCTAAGAATCTGCAATTTTGGAGTCCATACCCTGATAAGAGGTTTGTAATATGTCCCATGCTTCCTTGGCTTTCTTTGTTGATGCAACTCTTGGAAGTATGATCTCATGCATGACTTGATGTATGTAAAACAACACCTTTCCATCATTCTTCCTTTGATCTTTCAAGACATCTCTCTCATCTTGTGTGAGGGAATTGTATGATACATGCTCTACTGGTTCCACATAGTCATTCCTAGTTATTTCCCACACATATTGACCTCGGAACAAATCCTTCATGATTAAGGACCACATCTCATAATTCTTGCCTGTAAAAGTAGGAGGTTACAGATTTGAGTTAGAAGCCATATTTTACTTTCAACAAAGTTTTTTCTCTGACAAACTTGTTTTGATAGAACCTGCTCTGATATTGGATTTTGGGATTTGACTATGATGGGTCGATGGTGTGCGCAGTCTACTCTGTGCAACGAGGTTCCAAATACCGCGCACCAAACAAGCTACGCGACAGCGTTCTCAAAACTACCGCGTAGTGCACATACTGCTTAGTTTGTTGCATGTTGTGAATACACACACTTAATGAAATTATTTATGAATGCATAATAAAAAAGTGTTATGCTTAGCACATAAACTCAGAAATAAGACAGAAACTTGTCAATATACAAAACTTGATATTAATTGATTTCGGCGTTGTGCACATATACAAAATACAATGACAAAGATGAGCTTTGGATCTAATGACTTCTTCTGTCAAATATTCAACTGTTGCTAGTTCTCTCTACCTCTTCTTATTCTCTACGCATTGTTTCTCTTCAACATCATCTTCTGCATACATTACTAACTAATAGACTTAGGATTATATATACATAGACTAGACTTCTTATTAATTCGAGTGACTCTTCAACCACTTAACTCAACACGAGAAGATAGAGATCAGCTCCATTTATAACTTCCTTCTTGCCCATTGATTTTTGAGTAAATGTACGACTTTGCACTTACAGACTATTTGACTGACATTTCAGATTTCAGCTGACTCACAAACTACTGAAAAAATGACTGACAGACAAATATAAGGAGACGTGAAGATCTCACCAACTTGTACTTACAATTTCCAACAATTTAAGCAATGTAAAATTGTAATCTGACCAACAATAAGGTTACCTAATTTTAATATTAGTTACAGAAAAATTAATAATATAAAACATTTAAACTAATACATTATTTCAAAGTCCATCAAACTATGTTCTTTGTAGAAGAACTCAAATGGAAGTTTTACCTGATTTTAAAAGGAGATACCCTACAATTGTAGATTTGTAGCTGAAGGTTTTATAGACATTTTCCAATGCTAGATTTATAGCTTGAAGAAGGACATTTCCCTATGATTTCATTACATGAGATCTGGAGGATGTGGCCTGCCTCTAGGGCGTCAACGATTTGATAAAAGATCTACGTTCACAAACTCCCAATAGCACCATTTATAAAGACAAAAGAAGAAAATTCATAAAACACCACTCTTGTTGTCCTGTTCCATGACGTAAGTTGTCGTCCTAATTACACTGTTCCACATTGTTTTGCTGATTACCATCGGGATGACGGATGGTCATGGCCATCCATGGATGAGTAACTTCTTCCCCGGAAGTGTTAAATATAATGTAACCTCAACAAGTTGATTGTACACTGCCAGTTGTCCTGGCCAGTTGTACTTTCTATTCTTGATTTGCTTGAGCCTATTTAGCTTAGCTATTTCCCTTTGCATAGTAATCTTATTCTCATTGTACTCTTCTTCATATATTCTAATATACTGTTTTCTGTTCTATTCTTTCTCTCTGCATTTCCTACTTCACAATTTATGATGGTATCAGAGCTACAGTAGTAAGCCTCTTCACACAGGCTGGAGAGAAACACGATCCTCAAAACAGTGCAGAGATTATACGGACCTTGAGAGCAATTTGACTCATAATTTTCACAAGGCTTGGAGAGTTGTCCGTCAAACTCTTGAAAGATCCTCGCAGGAAACTTCCATGAGGAAGCAGACTGTCATACACTCAAAGATCAGTGTAAGAAGATCACGCGCCAAAGAAGAGCATACAACGCTCGAAATATTGAGGACAAAGAGAGTGCAGAAGAAGGAAACTTTAAAGATTCTTGTAATTTTCAAGAATCATCGAAGAATTCACGAAGAAGAGCTTCATAAGGCAGTTTGTTGTATCTTACAACAACTAGGCCTGACATTATGTACGCAGCCAACCTTGTTTCTAGATTCATGGAATCCCCAAAAGATTCTCATTGAAAAATGGCGAAACGAATTCTAAGATATGTTGCAGGAACTCTCAATTTTGGCTTATGGTACACTAAATCTGATAGTAATCAACTTTATGGTTACACATACAGTGATTTTGCAGGCAGTCTAGATGACAGGAAAAGCACATTTGGACATATTTTTCAACTGGGCATGAACCTAATCTCATGGGCATCAAAGAAGCAACCAATTGTTTCAATATCTTCTGCAGAGGTAGAGTATGTAGCTGCTACCTCAGCTTCCTGTCAAGTTGTGTGGCTGAGAAGAATATTGAAAGATATGTCACATACAGAAAATGATCCAACTCCTAATTTCTGTGACAATACTTTAGCAATTGCTTTATCCAAAAATCATGTGTTTCACAAGAAAACCAAACACATTGACACTCGTTTTCATTTCATACATGAGCTAGTCAATAATGGTGATATTGTACTACAATTTTGTGGTTCTCGAGATCAACTTGCTGATATCTTTACAAAGCCACTAGGAAAATCTATTTTTGATTTTCAAAGACAACACTTAGGCATAATCAGTGCTGATGATTGTAACTGATGAGTTTAAGAGGGAGTGTTAAATATAATGTAACCTCAACAGGCTAACTATACACTGCCAGCTATCCTGGCCAGCTGTATTTTCTATTCTTGATTTGCTTGAGCCTATTTAGCTCAGCTATTTCCCTTTGCATGGTAATCTTCTTCTCATTGTACTCTTCTTCATATATTCTAATATACTGTTTTTTGTTCTATTCTTTCTCTCTGCATTTCTTGCTTCACAATTTATCAAGAAGAAGGTACGGGAAAGGACAATTTGAGGCATCCTTCCTAAGGGAAGGATGCTGCATGTGAAGGTACGTGAAAGGACAATTTAAGGCATCTTTCTTGAGGGAAGGAAGTTGCATTTTTAGCTTAAGTTAATTTAGACTAAAAGTTCTATGAAATGGTTTTGGGTATATTTTTTTGAATCATGTGAGAAATAGTTAGATCAATAGTTTTGAGTGATTATTTTTGTATAATCCAAGTATTTCAAGTGTTTTTTTAGCATTCTGATTCTATTTTTGTATTAAAAATGAATTTAAAACCACAAAAAAATGGTGATTTCGTGATTTAAATCACGATTTTCCATAAACATATCAACGAGATAAATAATTCTAATTCTTTTAACTTCTAATTTTTGGAAAAATCATGAATTCTCAATCTTATAACATTTTTACAATTGCAAAGAGATAAATGCAACTATTGTTTTCTCTTTTAAAAAAAATGGGTGGGTATCAACACATGATTCTCTGATTGTGTTTTGTGTTATGAAATTTGAATGGTTGTATGACATTATGTTCAAAAGATAGAGCATTATTAAAATGCGCCTGTGCTAGTGGTAGCCATAAAATTACCAGGCCATACATTATAGAACGTTGCCAGTAGCTGGAAGGTTGATTAGTCGTAAACTCGTAGCTTGTAAGTACTTTTATTAAAATGTGTCTGCACTAGTGGTAGCCGTGAAATGACCATGCCATACATTATTGAAAGGCTGACAGGCAGGTTGACTAGTCCGTAGACTCGTAGTTGGTAAGTAGTCTTATTAAAATGCAGATGCACTAGTCACTAGTGGTATATGTTCACTAGTAGTATATGTGGTAGTATATGAAAGGGTGTTGTTTATTCCATATATAAAAGATATGCACAACAAAAATAAAATGTTAGAAATGGCAGATAAACAACAATATAACCACAATAACACTGGAATGATATCAAAATAACACTAGAAATAACACTTTGATTCTGAGATCAATGTTTACTGGCCTCTTCGAGGGGGAAACCTCGAGTCGAGAAATACTAAATATGTCTATCAAAAGAACCATCTAAAGGAAGATCCTTATAGAAGTGGAAGCTTCTATTAGGTGTTCTTACATTCGAATTATTCTACTTTATTGCAAGGCCTTATTAATATTGACCTTTATTACATCCCAATATATTGTTCTACCTAAGTGAGGGTTAGGTCCCTAACATGTCCTCCCCCTTAAAAACAACCTTGTCCTCAAGGCTTGAGATGTGGAAATTTTTGTAAAATGGTAGCTGGTTCCCAAGGGGCATCTGGAGTTGTATCTTTCCATTGGACTAACACTTCTTTGATGGTTCACTGACGCAGACGACACTCACGCTGGTCCAAAACTATTTGTGACTGTATCCAAATAGATCCTTCTTCATCAAACTCGATAAGGTTGGTTTGAATTTGACACTTACTTTCAATCACCTTCTTTAAGCATGAAACATGAAAAGCAAGATGTAGATTAGAATGACTAGGCAAAGCTAACTGATAAGCCACTTGTCCCACATGCTTGAGAATGGTATAAGGACCATAAAATTTATGTGTCGGCTTCTGACAATGCTCGGCCTTGAGGGAATTTTGCTTGTAAGATTGCAGCCTAAGAAACACTTGATCCCCTTCCGCAAATTGACGTTTAGAGCGACCTTGATCTACTTGTTGCTTCATGCGATTTTGTGCCATGACCAAATTCTCTTTGAGGGTACGAAGAATAGCCTCTCGAACTGTAAGAGTTTGGTCAACTACTTGGACCTTCGAGACACCTGGTAAGTATGAGAGAACTGAAGGTGGATTTTGTCCATATACTGCTTCAAAATGAGTCATGTGAGTAGTTGTATGGTATGAAGTGTTGTGCCACCATTCAACTAGGGGTAACCATTGAGGTCACTGATTTTTTTTTTCTGATGCAAAACACCTCAAATATGTTTCCAAACACTTGTTGACAACTTCAGTTTGACCATCAGTCTCGGGATAATAAGTTGTATTGAGATGCAATTGGGTGCCTTGTATATTGAACAATTCCTACCAAAAATTACTAGTGAAAGTTGTGTCGCGATTAGAAGCAATAGAATGCGGCATACGATAAATCTTGAAGACCTAATCCATGAAAAGTTGAGCCACAATGGATGTTGTAAATGGGTGTTGAAGAGCACAGAAATGAGCATACTTGGAAAGGCGATCAACAACCACCATGATGACTAATTTATTTCTTGATTTGGGTAAGCCTGTAATAAAATCCATAGAGATATCCCTCCAAATAGTAGGTGGAATCGAAAGTGGTTGTTGTGTGCCAAGAGATTTGATTGTTTCTCCTTTGTTACATTGACACACATCATATTCAACAAAAAAATTACAAATGTCTTGTTTCATACCATCCCGGAAAAAAGAACGTTTGATCCTATCATAGGTTTTGGTAAACCTGGAGTACCCAACTGTGGGTGTAGCATGAAGCTCAGAAAGTGCCGTGGATTTAAGTTTTGATTGTTTACTTAAATACAAATGACCTTTGTATCGAGGCTCATCATAGAGCCAAGAGTACCCTGGAGAAACTAGAGAATTGGATTGCAATTGTTGTATCAGATGCAAACTTTTTGGATCGTGTAGCCATTCCTGGCGAATGGCTTGGAGCCAATCTGGTACAATGAAGGAGAGAAAAAAAATGGATCCTTCAACTTCATATTTTTGGGAAAGTGCATCCACAACCACATTGTCTTTGCCTTTCTTGTAAATGATCTCATAATCATATCCAAAGAGCTTAGTGACCAATTTTTGTTTCTCTAGGGAGCAAATGCTTTGTTCCAGAAAATACTTGAGGCTTTGATGGTTTTTCTTAATTTGGAAGCGTTTCCCCAATAGATAACGGCGCCACAGATAAATGACATGCAAAATAACCAACATTTCATTTTCATAGATTGATTTGCCCATATTTCGTTCAGCCGGTTGCTTGTTGGTAAAAGCCAATGACTGACCCTCTTGCATAAGGACAATGCCAATTTCTTTCCCTGAAGCATCACAGTCCAGGACAAAGTTCTTTGTGAAATAAGCAAGGTCCAGGACTGGAGTTGTGCACATGACCATCTTCAAGGTTTGAAATCTTGAGCAGCTGCTCGAGTCCAAGTGAAAGATTTTTTTTTAGGAGTGTAGTGAGAGGTGCTGCAATCTTTCCATAATTCTTAACAAACATGCGATAATAAACTGTTAAGCCCAGAAATCCACACAATCTTTTGAGAGTAGTTGGGTGAGGCCAATCTTGCATAGCTTCAATATTTTTAGGATCCACCCTGACGTCATCCTTTCCAACCATATGACCCGAGTACTCGACTTCTAAGGCGCCAAAAACACATTTATAATGTTTCAGGAAAATTTGGTGCTGAGAGAGTAGATGGAGAACTCGATCCACTTGAGCAATATGGTCTATCCAAGTTTTTCTATAGATGAGGATATGATCAAAGAAAACTAAGACAAAATGACGGAGAAAAGGATGAAAGACATGATTCATGAGGCTTTGGAAGGTGGAGGCGGCATTACACAAGCCAAAAGGCATGACCAAAAAATCATAGTGGACCTCATGAGTTCTAAAGGCAGTCTTGGGAATGTTTGCCTCTTTCATACATATCTAGTGGTAGCCAAAACGAAGATCAAGTTTAGTAAAGAACTGGGTGCCACTCAATTCATCCAAGAGGTCATCAATGACAAGAATGAGAAATTTGTCTTTAATGGTGAGTTTGTTGATGACATGAAAGTCAGGACACATTCACCAAGAACCTTCTTTCTTCAGGACCATGACCA
>JZKD02S1015184.1:0-13465 GCA_000966675.3 Picea glauca
TCAACCAACTTTTTATTTAAGGGGGAAAAGTAATAAAATCATACTAAGGGTTTTTAATAAATAATAACTAGTAGGTGGGACCCCTTGTGACTCCCTTTAGTTCTTTAACAATCATTACACAACTAGTTAATCAAACAAAACATTCCTCCTTATGACTCTCATCATCACTTTCATATTTTGACAATTTATATCAATGATAATTGAAATTATTTCCAAAAATATATTACCCATATATCCAAAAAATAGAGTGTTGTCCAAAATTTCAGAAGTCAATTGTTCTCAACAATTGATAAATAAAAACATAAAATCCATATTTTCCACTCTAGGAGGCAATATTTCCCTTGTTGTTGTTGTCAACTTTTGATCTCTCTGAATTTGCTTTAGGTTGTGTGGAGCCTTTAGGCCTAATCTCAGTGATCACATGAGAGCAATCATCTCTCAAATGCATGTGGGAGGACATGGATTAGGCAGAGTCATTTGAGGGTGAGGAGGGGGCAGCAATGGCTTTTCCTTTGTCAAGAGCATGGTGGGCCTCGGTTTTTAACCTTTTGATTGCATGAGAAGACTATACTAGTGAGTGGACAGGGACAACTTGGAAAATTTGATTAATAGATGGAGGAGCAGGTAGAGACAAGTTAGGCCAACTACGATGTTGGGAGACTGATAGGTGGACAATCTCTTGCCATCCGTCATTTTCGGGGACTTCACGTTGTAGTGAGACATGAGGGAGAACTGGGATACCAAGGACCTGTGGGGATTGGAAGGGAGGCCTTTCAGGCCTAGGTTGGACTACTCCTTGCCCAATCCAGTTGAAAAATCCATCTTGAAATAGCTGACCTAACTCTTGTGAGTCTGCATCAAAGTGTATAGAGAATCTTGGCCTTCTAAGGCCCTTGTTCCAATTTCCTCTTCCTCGGTTACCCTGGCCATAACTACCTCTGTTGAAAAATCTCATCCATGTATACATTATTGATTAGAAAATAGTTTATTTAACAACCATACATGACAACTCTTTTAAATATGAAATAAAATTTGGCTCAGCAATATATCAGACTCATGCAATCCAATCCATACAAATTGTTTAATACTTGTCAATGAGAAGGGGGTGAACAAGGGTTCTGGGATATGTGAGGGATTGTATTGAGAAAAAGTGTTAAAATCAGGGGGCAAAGATCATGATTACTACTCACAGACATCAAACAATCAATTGTATTGTAAACCAAAAGAATATATCATTGTAATTCATCCTCGTGCGATCTCTTAATTGTCATAATACAAAATTTATCTTAACTATAATTAAATTTTAAAAATAGGGAGTGGATAGTGAATATGGGAAGGCGAGGGGAATTGTAATGTGTGAAAAGTGAAATAATGGTAGGGAAAAGAACGGATAATGTTCAAAAAACCAAAAAAGTAATCCATAAAAATAGTTATGTATTCAATACAACAATTCCAACGCCAATTAAACAATTACTGTGACCAATTAAACAATTATTATGTGTTAAAACTTGTTCACTATCCGACATCCAATTTCTTAAAAAAAATTCAATTAATACAGTGTATAATCATACTCAGAATCACCATGCCTTTCACCCATCTTGTTAAAAAAGATTGTTTCTTTTCATTTCCTTCACTTTTATATTTAAAACAAAATCCCAAGGAACACACAGTCATATTGCTTCAACTTTGTTCAACATATAAAAATATCAACCACTTCCCATAATTGTAATTTCTCAAATCAAATAGACACAGGTCTTTTCCTGAGTTGAACAGACACTTTTAAAACATGCTTGATTCTATTCTTTTGACAATATTAACAATTAAATTTGCAATGAAACCATACTATAAAAACCGTGCTTCATTTATTATGGTGCAATAAAAAAAATTGATGCACGATGTCTCCATAAACCATACACAGTAAACAACCAAGTCACAACTATCAACTTTCCAACTTGCAATAATCTCGATCGAGACAAATTAAACAACTGCAACCACCAAATTCAATTGATACCACATTATAGGAACACACAAACCAATACATAATGAAAAGAGGCATCCATGTGACTGTACATTACCATTTACTCCCAATCAACAAATTTATAACAATGTTGAGTTATCGATTCAACTGTCACAACAAAAAGAGACAACGACTGTATATCAATTATCATTTCCAATTACAACTCTCCAACAACCCGATCAAACAAATATGAGACAATAATCAAAGCTATTGTCGAAACCACTTAACCAATTTATGACAGTCCATGATACCTGACAAGAGTGCGACTGGTTGGGGTTATCCAAATCGGGTTCTATAACCATGAACACAAGAAATAATCAAGGGTACGCTCGGTCACCAAAACATAGAGAGACTGGAGGTCAGCCATATCAACAGTAGGTGGGAACCTCTGAAACAAGCACGGTGGAACCATAAGCTTTTATAACTCTTAGCTTATAAAACAGTGTGACAGTTCAACACTAGGTAGGGTGGCAACGATGTAGAGGAGCATAGATTTATCATTGGACCGTAATCAATACCAAGAACGCGCAGAGGCATAACCCTCGCGCTTTTCCCAATAGCCGAACCGATTTATAAAAATGTTAATGGAAATTCAGACCCCAGGTAACATAAAGCATACTTCTTGGCATAACGCCCCCCCATAACCAACTATGATGATGCCAATACCACAAAATAAACCCATGACCAGGTCAAAAAACCCACGAACATGGCTCTGGAGGATACACAGTGACCAAAAGGAGTTTGAAACATACACAACAATGCCATAACAACCGAAAACAACGGGGTATGTTTACCATTAATTATGAGGAGGCAGCAGCAAGGATAAATAGAGAGAAACCCTCCAACAAAATACCCATAACTACTTAAAACATCAGTGAGCCATCATGGTTTCCACCACATAGAATCGCCAACGAAATCACAACTTCAACCGTCAATTTTTCCATTTGCAAAAAAATAACCACACAGTCATTCCAGAGAAAATACCCACATGTTTACACAGTTGTCAATCTCAGGAAAACACAAACCAACACATTACCGAGACAACATCCATTTCATATACAGAGCGAATTCATGGATGGGAGAAAAAAACCATACATGTAACCAATGGATTTAAAAATGCGAGTTAACCGAGCAGTTCCTTCCACGCCTGAATATCAAAGCTTAACCACAGTAAAACCAAATTAACAATAACCATGCTAGGGTGACGGCCCAGTGGGAGAAGTATAGAGTGACATGCATTTACTGCATGTCGCCTCCACTCCATTCAATTTCGTAGTACACGACAGCCAGTCAAAACAATACCATTAACCCCATGCCATTAATTCCATGCATCGAAACTTGCACATATTGATTGCCAATTGTGCCACCCCAATCCATATTAACCATTGCCAAAACCATACTATAACATATATCAAATACACCAAATATAACTCAAATAAAATTCGTATAGCCACTAACATTGCTAGTTAGGACTAACACTAATTCCTTTTTAATGCATTTGCTCGTAGTATAGTATAGTTCCCTTTCTTGGATTTTTTTTTATAAGTTCCTTTCCATTTCTCTTGTTTCTTGTTGTTACTAACATGTGTCTTGTGAAGTTGTGACAAGTAATGAATCATGGGGACAATATCAAATGTAGCAACAGTAATTATAATTCATTCATAACATGGAAATTAAAGCTTAGAATAATGGAATCAACACATAAAATGCATTATCCATCTGTCATTGTGTCACAAACAAAACCAATACTTCATCATAAATCATGTAGAACCATATAAGCAACATCGAAATAGCAGCATAAAATGTTTGATAAGACTATATCTGAGCCTCCAGTATACAAGGGGGTCCCACCTACTAGTATTATATATCATTAGCATAGTTTAAATAATAGGCTTTAGCAATACTTTGCGGGCGAAATCCTTGTTGCAAATTTTTTCGTCAAYAGTGTTGGTATTTTTTGGATTGATTTTAGTACAGAGTTATGATTATTGATTACTTAATATTTTTTATGAACAATATCTCACTTTTTCGCACATTACGAATCCCCTCACATTCCCAGATTCACTTTGCATGCCTTGTTCTTAAAATTAAATTATAATTAAAGGGAAACTTTGTGTTATAGCAGTTGAAGGATGATGCAGAGATGGGTTACAGTTGATATGTTTTGTTATTACAATACAGTTGATTGTTTGATTATTTCTTTAGCAGTAATCATGATCTACTCGCTTTCATTTTATCATTTTTCGCTCAATACAACCCCTAATATATCCTAGAACCCTTATTCACCCCCTTCTCATTGACAAGTATTAAACGATTTTTATGGATTGGATTGCATGAGTCTGATGTGTTGTTGAGACAAACTTTGTTTCATATTTAAAGAGATGTCATGTATGGTTTGTTTAAGAATGTAGTTGCTAATAAACGTTACATACAGAAATGAGCTTCCTCAGTAGAGGAAGTCGTGGTCGAAATAATAGGGGAAGAGGAAATTGGAACAGAGGCCCTAGAAGGCCAAGATTTTTGATACATTTTGATGTAGATCCACAAGAGTTAAACCAGCTCTTTCAAGCTGGATTTTTCAATTGGATTGGACAAGGGTTGGTTCAACCTAGGCTAGAAAGTCCTTCCTTCCAACATCAGCATGTTCCTGGTATCCAAATTCCCCCTCATGTCTCATTACAACCTGAATTCCGTGAAAATAACAGATGGCAAGAGATTGTTCACCAAACAGTCTCCCAACATCGTGGCTGGCCCAATTTGTCTCTACCTTCTCCTCCTCCACAGGTTAACCCAATTGTTCAAATTTCCCCAGCACACTCACCTGTATAGTCTTCCCACGCAAGCAAGAGACTCAAAATTGAAGCCCACCATGCACATGATAAATGAAAAGTTGTTTTTGTCCCCTCCTCTCCCTCAAGTGATTCCACCAAATCCGTTTCATCCCGCATGCACTTGAGAGATGATTGCTCTCATGTTATCAGTGAGATCAAGCCTAAAGGCTCCACACAGCCTAAAGCTAGTTCAAATAAATCAAAGGGAGACAACAACAACAAAGGGAAAATTGCCTCCCAAAGTGGCAGATATGGTTTTTGAGTATATTTATTTATTGATTGTTGAGGACAGTTGACTGCTGAAGTTTTTGGACAACACACTATTTTTTGGATATTTTGGATATTATAGTTTTTGGATATGGTTTAAAATATCATTGATATTAATTTTCAAACTATGAGAATGATGATGGGATCCACAAGGAGGGATGTGTTTGATTGATTGACTAGTTGTGTTTATTTTTGTTAAGAAACTAAAGGGAGTCATAAGGGGTCCCACCTACTAGCTATTCTTTATTTAAGACCCTTATTATTATTATATTAAGTTTTCCGCTAAACTAAAATTTAGTTGAAAGTTAGTTAACTTAACTAAAAGAAGTAATTGAACTACTTCAACTATTTTTTATTACTTAAAGACAAAAAGAGAAGGAAGAACAAGGGGAGAATAGAAGGAGAAAGTATACTAAGGTCTGCTCTTGAGTTTTATTGAGATAGTTCAGCTTTTCATTCATTCTTTAATTCATTAAAATCTTAATTCTCTTTTATGACAGCGAGGTCTTATTGTAGACAACAAGATTCAAGGTTGAATTACATCATTCAGACACTTGTTTTTCAGAGGTGTTGATCTATCTTTGATATTCTGTGTAGATTTGTCTGTTTATGAATTAAATTTCATGATCGATAAAGGATATTGTGCAGAGTCAAATGGGCAGCAACCTGTGGCAAGTTGACCCATATTTTAAAGTTTAGTTTTTTACTTTCTGTCAGAAGTCCTTTTGTATGGTTTTCATTGGGGACATCTAAGTTTGACTTTAGTCCAAACTCCCTCAGAGATTTTTGTAAAGAGAACTATTCTTTTGATTCCTTGGAATGAAATAAGTGATTGCTATTATGTCTCATATGTGTTAAATATTGACTTGGTATTTTTTATTTTGTCTCCACATTTACTTTTGCATATGTTATATTCAGAAAATTATATAAAATATTGAATTGTACAACAATCTTTTCTTTATAAAAAATCTGAAAATTCTTGAGTAAGATTGTTTCATATCTTTTCCTCAACACAACTCTGCATATTGATTCCCTATATCATCTCTCCAATAGTTATGAGGCATTTAAAACTCAAATACGCTCAAGAATTTGGGGATTTCACTATAATTTTATTCGTTTTCCCCAAATTCGTCACAGATCGAAATTCGAGACAATGAATTTTACCAAATTCACACTAGTACTTTGCCCATATGGGTCTAGTGTTGAACCAGAATCTTTGATACCATTATGCAACGTTCCCCAACCTAGTTGAGGATTATTACGTGCGAAAATACTTGTAAAATTAAAATTTATGCTAACTAATCTTGTAGCTTACCATCTACAGGAAAACATACAGTTTTAACCATTTGTTAATACCATGAACTATATGCATCTACAAAATTCTAAAATAAGCATAAAATGAAACTAATAAACTCAAATACAAAAACATATAAATCGTTCTCAAGCACAGTTAATACACAAAAATTAAACTCATAATGCAACACATAAACAAGATAAAACACTTATCTTTTGAAATCGGTTGTGCAACCAGTTGCTTGGGATGGAAGTAGTACCCAACCATATAATTTTTGTTCCAAATCGCAACAGCAAGCCACCCCCCGAGTTGGGGATATAAATACATAAAAGAGGGTGGTCTCTCACTATCCACTTACAACTTAGAAAATCCCACTACCCACTGGCATTTGCCTACATCTATCTCGATTTTTCACCATTTCTCTTCCTCTCAACCTACCCAACCCAAGGAATGTACCCCTTCACTGCTCTCATTCCATTGGGTGTCTCATTCATTTATCAGGGTCTCTCTGGCACAGGTAACCAGGAATTTCACTACTAGGAAACTCAAGGGATATTACTACTAGGAAAATTATCAAGAAAAATAACAACAATCACTTATTACTACAGTGAAACTCACACATGAGTTCACTCTTCATGTATGACAACCTGGCTCTTCAGTATTCTATTCCAAATACACTCCATAATTCCCCCTCCATGGTTTCTCCAGCCCCAAATCTCTTATTTTTTGTTCTTTGTTTGTTGTTCATGCAAAAACGTGACTATTTAAAAACTGTTGTAACTTCCCATACATATTTCTTCTCTTTGTTGTTTTCTTGACTTGCACACTTCCCCAATCTGATTGTACTCATCCACCATGCTTCCAATAACTATGGGATGTGACTCCTCACACCCACCCTCTTACATGCATTCAACGATTGGGTTCTTCTATACTCAAGGGAAAATTAGAAGTTTAATACATAATGATAATAAAATTAAGGAATGTGGGTTGAATTAATAGACATGGGTAATTCCCCCTTGGACCCCTCTTAGACACTTCTAGACAATCCTCTTAGATCCTCCCATCTCTTGTGGATTAATCATCACCCATGTTTGTCTATGTCCCCCAATAGTTGGCATCACATTTTATTATTAAAATTCAGAAATAGAATTTGCATATACATCGTTTGGTCGTGGCAACATTTCATATCTACTTAAGCATTAATTAAACTGGAGATTATAGAGGGGGCATTACATTCTACCCACACAAGACAACAAATGTTTTTACTTTTCTCAGCAAAAACTCCTTCATACCAACGAGATAAAAACACCCCAAGCATTTATACAAACCCATGGACTATGGGAGACAATTTCATCACATGCATATTTGTTAGGGAAATAAAACAAGAAAAATCATTTCATCAAAGGATTGGATGATATAACACTACATTCCATGAGGCTCCCACACGTCCTTCAAACTAGCCTTTATCATGGCCTCCAAAGGATTGGGACCCACAAAATAACCTAGCAATAGGTTTTGTTAAAATTCATGACATGCATGCACATGAGCATGTGGTGCAATAGGAAAGCAAGAGGACTTTTCCCCTACCCATCCAAGTTCAAATCTCATTGACATTTGTTTCAACTAGAAAGTGGGGGAGTATTTAATACCATCCAAGAACATGTGAAATGTGCACATAAGGGGAAACCCACATGATTTATAACCATAGGACCCAATATTGACTTGGATAATGTGCCAATATGGTTGACAAAACATGACAGTTACAAATAGTTTTATCCCAATGGGTTAGCTCAATCGGTTCAAATAGACTATTTCAAGGTGGAGTTCAACGTGAGGTCTCTTATTCTATTCCAACTAAGGTTCGAGTCTAGTTGATTTCCACTGGGTTACTAAATGCTATTTTAGTTGGTCGTTGAGCTTTCCCTCCATCAAGATATTCGAGGGAAGAGGGGGGATTCGACAAGGTTTTCCTTGAAAATATATTCATGACATGCAAAATCATATTTAGAAACAAAAATATCTAAAGGTGTTTCATTGGAATCAAATTGACTACCTTGTGAAATCCTTTCAATGAACTTCTAAGATCTTTTTAGTGGTACCATCCTAACAATTTTCTTCAGAGCTACTAAAAATAACATGATTGATAGGCACCAAGGCATAACTAACATTCAAGTTATTTATTTCAAGGATTAAAGGAACCATTATGGGCTCTCAAATGACCTATGCACTAAACGTTATGCCAATCAAGGCCAACACGAATTAAATAGTAGACACGATAACAAATATTTGCATAATGGAAAACCAATTTTTTAAAAACCAAACGAACTAGAACCAGAACAAGCTAGTTCGATCATCCAATCCTCCTGTTATCCCTCGAGATGTTCTAGGCTATCAATGGAGAGATGTTGAGGCACCCCAAGGGTTAAGACTCAGGGTGAGCCTTAAATCCATGCTTGCAGTAAGTAAAATTATGCAAAAAATGAGTAAGTTTTTTTCTCTCTCTTATAAATATATCATCCCTCAAACAGTCTCAGTACAGATATTAAAAATATTCAACTCCATAAGGAATTTGTCCATGATTATTTCATACAATTTAGTTTTAATAGGGGGGGGATGGTGAATTAGAAGAAATACATGATAAGAGTATAAGGCATTGCAGAGAATCAATATTATATCTCATGGAAACAAAATAACATGCTAAGCAATTAAGAATTCAATAGTTCTAACACATACAACAAATCATTAAAAAAACACATCAAATAGTTAAACATCTTCAAATATTCAAATTAATGGAGGTACCATCTGTATATCATTAAACATATGAATAAATGAAAAGAAGTGGACATTGTTAAGAGGAAATTACTTCAATTTCATAATCATACAACACACAGTAGCATTGAACATGTCATATAACTTGTTGTTTGAGATTTTATTAATGAAGATCTAATACAATAAACCAAAAAAGAGAAGGATGGCTTTTACAAGAGCACATGCACAAAAAGAGGAATGACATACTTAAACATAATGCAAGGGATGAATCTCATGAAGCCTGCTACCTTTGTTATCTATTTCTGTCTGAGAATTGTGATTTAACAACTCTGGTTATAATAAACTCTTGAATTCCCCAAAGTGTCGACTCAAAAAATGAGCTCCTTAACATGCTTTATAAGAATTTTCGCTTTCAATAAAACTGTTCATTTAGATCAATGTTGCTTCTTGAAATTGGATACAGCTTGTCAATATCTTGATACCACCTATAGTTTTCCAATTGACTTTACCTGATTTTTACCAAGTAAAACTAACCTTTTACCACCATAGTTAACATGTTGATGTTTTTGTTGGGTGTGTTATCTTCATCCAATTGAGCTTTTGTATGGATTCTTCTGGATGACTCAATTGGAACCTTGGCTGTTGCGTTGGACCTGTCAACTTTTGAGAAGTTGAGGTCCATGGTTGGCTGAAAGTATGTCTAGCGATTTCCTTTCAACCACCACCACTCATCGGAGCAGAGTATTATTGGCCAGCTTCTCAAATCTTCTGCATCAAGCTTCTGTAGAGAGCTAATCAATTGATATAACTGCACCTTAGGATAGATTCTTGAATGTCCATATTTTCTCCAATTTGAATTAATAATACCAGAGAGGGACATTCTCTCCTTCGCGAAATGAAAAATACCTTCTCCCGACGTATGTATCCAAGATGGTTGATAGATCTCTCCTTAGTGGGGACAATGAGCAAGTGGGTCATCATCTAAGACACATGGCATTCAAGTAACTTAATTGCAGAAGCTAAATTACTCGTAGAATGGTTTCTTATGATCCTTTGGATTTCTCTTATAAGAGATCGACACGTGTTTGTGGAGACAGTTGATGGGGAGAAGTGATTTTTTACACCATGTATGATATTCAGAGATTTGAGGCTCGCATGCATGTGTGTGTATGGGCATTGATTATTTTCCTCTATCAGTTGCAAGTAACGACATGATGATTAGTGAAAGTACCCAGACGCGAGGCCAAATGTATTTTTGTATGTCGTCTTATCCCTGATTTGGTGCGTCGTCATTATATCCTTCATCCATTTGAAATATTCTCGTTCGTTCCTTTTTATGAACATGTGACATCTTCCTAGTGGTTGAGTTCTTTCAAAATTTTGGGAGGAGGTGTAGAAATTTTGAGTGACATCATCATGGTCCCACGGACACGTGACAACTTCATATTGGTCTATGTCAGGTCTTATGTGGATCTGGACTCGGCCTACATGTAGTTGAGTTTGATATGCTGATCGAGGTCCCCAGTGGGCCCTCTCTATACAAGTGTTAGTCTCGGACTGGATTTTATAAGTGCCTTGTTGGCATGCTATGTTGTCATTTGTGTTCCCAGGTGTACCAGGTGAACTGTTGCATCGACTCCATGTGTCGTTGAATGGGAGGACAAGTGTGCGCTGAGTGGGAAGACAGGTCGTTACGCAAAAGAAGAATCCCACTGTCGTGAACCAAGAGGATTCATTTTACCCTCCATGTTGTTGTCAGGCGATACCACTCAACTCTCAAAACATGGCTCTTAAACCGTCGTCGCACCTCTTATGCATGTTATTTGTTGTGCACATTCATGATGTGAATTGATCACATGTCGTAGATCTATCACGCTTGCACTTGTTGGATGATCGGGCCCCACACCTTCGCTAGCACTCGATTCCTAGGCATTGGTCTCATGATATATCCTTTGTCAGAAAAGGGCTTAATCCTTTCAAGAGCGTAATTATCCTTGCATTAGCTCCTGATAAGTGTCCATGTGCTTGAAACTTAGCCTTGGGCCCTTAGGGCATGATTTTTCTGCTAATTTCTCTAGGGCACTTGGCAACCTTCTATCTCTTTCAATCCAGGAGCTCTATAAGATTTCCTTTTGCCTCTGTTTTTCCCAATTTCAAACTTACAACCTCAACCAACATGCATATTGGAGCTAGGATCAAATATAGTACTAACATTGGCTCCAGTGGGGACAACATACCCTTGTGTTCTATTGAGAACTGTAGACAAAGTGCCTTCTTATGTTGGGTTATGGAGTCCACGTTAAGATGATATACCCCCCATGCACCTGAAAACTAATTTGATGGGTGAAACAAAATTCTAAAAAACTTACAATGTTAGAACCC
The DNA here is from genome assembly GCA_000966675.3 of Picea glauca. Classification (NCBI taxonomy): domain Eukaryota; kingdom Viridiplantae; phylum Streptophyta; class Pinopsida; order Pinales; family Pinaceae; genus Picea; species Picea glauca. The sequence goes on from JZKD02S1015184.1 coordinate 11,561, forward strand.
TATCTACTCACTTTCGTAATAAATTTTGAATGAAGTAAAATTAAAAATATATGGAAAGGAATGGAAAAATATTTATTTATGTACATGGTAAGAAGTTTTTCAACATTTAGTACTACAAGAAATGTTTAAGAAACCTCCCAGTTATAGGAGCCCCAAACAAATCTCCATCCATTTGAGTCAATTCATATGTGTTGTTATCTTTAGCTGCTACAACTTGGAAGGTTCCAAGCTAGAGATTGTCAAATTTTCCACATTTTCCTTTAGCTTCTCTTATGGCATCCCACTTCATGACCAGGTCACCTGTCATGAAGTTTTTTTCCTTGGTCCTCCTGTCAAAAATTTCTTTCATTCTTTCTTGGTGAGCTTGAGACTTTATCTGCACCTAATCTCTTACCTACTAGACTTCAATCAGTTGCCTAATTCTTCTCTGCATATCATCAAATATTGTCTCCTCATATTGTAATAGCTTCATCACAGGGAGACTGAGTTGGATAGGAAAAATGTGTTCCATTCCATATACTAGTTGAAAAGGAGAAGTTCCTATAGATATTTTTATGCTCACCCTATCCACCCAAACTGCATATTCTAGGTAAGAATCCCATGATTTTTTATTTTGGGACAACCTTTTCTTAATGATTTGGATGAGATTCTCATTTGAGGACTAAACTAGACCATTACCTTGTGGATAATAAGCACTAGAGTGTCCAAGATCTATGTTTTAATTTTAGAAAAATTGCATCATCTTGGCAGATTTGAAAGCTTGGGCATTATCAGTTATGATCTTTCTTGGGCACCCAAATCTAGCCAGAATGTTCTCCTTAAGGAACTTGATGTGACTATGTCGGTTTTTTCTCTCGTAGGGATGGCCTATACCCACTTGGTGAAATAATATGTGGTTGTTAGGATACATTTGTTTTTCCCACTTGAATTTGGGTTGATTTCGCCAATGAAATCCAATCCCATTGTTGAAAAGGTGTCTCTACTTTAAAAGTCTTGTGTGGGAGGGGCTGCAACTTTTTCTTTCCTGCAAACATTCAATATTCTACACATGCTCTAGCCCTTCAATTGGCATCAGAAAACAATGAGGACCAATAATAACTGTCTCTAAGGATTGTGTATGCAGTGGCCCTCCAAGCATGGTCACCCCCACACAATCCCTTATGAAACTCATTGATAATGTCCTCAATTTCTTCTTCAACAAGGAAATTCAACAATATTCCTCATGGATCCTTCCAAAATAGATTGTCTCCTATAATACAATACTTCACAACTTTGAGTTTAATACATCTAGCCTTGCCTTTGTCCCATGCTGGTGGGCAGCCTAAATTTTGCAAGTAAGAAATCACATCCTTATACCAAACAGATTGAGCAAATTTGGGGCTTATCTTAAAACATGATTCTTCTGTTTCATCTTCTTCTGGTTCTATTGTCATGATCCTTGTTGACAGAGAATTCATGTCCAACGCGCTACAGTTTGATTCAACTAGAAGTTTGGCAAGTCCTTGTCCATTTATTATCTTTGTGGGTTTGACCTCCAAGTCATATTCCTTAATTTTGGCAATCCATTTACCCAATCTCCCTTCACTTTTAGGTTGTGTGAGGAAGTCCTTTATTGCACTAGTGGGCACATAAACAAATATTTTAGAGTGTAATTTATAATCTCTAAATGCTTTCAATGCTTTGAACAAGGAATTTGCATGTTTCTCCAAGATGCTATATATGAGCTCAACATCTCTCAAAGCTCTATTGAAAAAGGCTATGGGTTTCTCTTGATATTCTTCATTTTTCTACATCAACACAACAACTATGGTATGTTTTGAAGCAAAAGAAAATATAAAGAACCCCTTATCATAGTTTGGGATAGCAAGGACTGGAGACTCTCCCAATGCATATATGATCCGCTGA
>JZKD02S1015195.1:0-13465 GCA_000966675.3 Picea glauca
GATTATCAAGTCCATAACCGACGAGCCGTCGAAGACCTCTGGGTAGCGCAGTCGTACACTCATATTACACTCATACCCGAGTTTGCGAAGATTTTGAAGTTGTTGCTCGATCTCTGAAGTACAGCCATCAGGCCGAATCAGCTTCTGGAAGATGGATACTTTATACGTATATCTTTCTGATTTCGAGATGTAGCTTCGCTATGTATTGTTCGCGGCTACTCTTTATAGTTATTTGACATGGATCTACAATGTATTTGATTGGTAGCCATGGTTCTATTTTATCCCGAGCATGGGTATGCCCGCCTCGGTGAGACATTTGATATTTTTTGCAGATGGCACTTCCTGATTCCTGATTCCTGGGCTCACTCGTTTAGCACATCAGTACAGATTGGTAAATAATTGGTAATGTATTTCGGCCATCAGATGCTCTTCTGACCTCACGCATTAAGGGGCATCTGTTATAACCCTAAATTGAACCATTCATGCTTACCTGGCATCAGGCCAACTCATTTCCCTTCATTGCCAAAGCCATGCTGAACAGACTCTTGAAAAACCTCTTAAATTAAGTAACCCATGCCCTAACCCATTACTGAGTGCGTTGGAACATTGGTAGGCCCACTACTGCATGCATTGGAATGCTGGCTGGCCCATTACAGCCCGCATTTACCTAACAAAGCACAAAAACAGGAAAGTTTCCGACGAGACGAAAAGCTTTGGGTTAGTTAACTGGAACTCCCAGCCATGCATGGCCGAGTGTTCATCCAAAACCCTAGCTCCTTCTAGCCTATAAAAGAAGGGGTAGGGGTACTATTTGGAAGAGGAAAAAATATAGCAAAGAAACTCTGCCCAATTGCTGAATCCATTTGTCCCAACCCTTTAGCCTTTCCTCAAGCTTAAGGAGAATTCAAGAAAAGCAGTTGGAGGACAAAGAAGAGGAGGAGCCCATGATCAAGATTGAGGAACGGTGGCCGGTCTCTATCATAATTGTAAGTTGATTCATCTTGAGATTAATAAAAGAATACTTTTCCCGTCCCAATACATGAGTGATATATATTTTGTTTGATTGATGTTTAATCTCTAACCCTTGGATAGAAAAATAACATGCATGCGTAGTGTTTTGTCTTGATTGCAGGATTGACTTTGGAAGGAGCAGCGAAAGAAAGAAGATAAAGCGCAATGGAGGATCTACATCAAACATCGATATAAAAGGTTAGTAGGTCTTTTCCATGTTTGTGTGTGAAAAAGGGTTTGAGTATTGGGGTGATAGGTTAAAAGTGTTTTTCTTTGTGGTCATGATCTGCGTACAAGTTCAGCCCTAGCTTGTTAGTCCGTAGGGTATTATTTCCCAACAACAGTGGGGGGGTGAATCAATATTACCCCTTCTTAACAATTAACAATTACTTTTTATATTTTATTGATCACCACAATAAATCAAAAATAAATTGTATGAAAAATCAATTATATAAATATATTTAACATTAATTACATCATTTATTGTTAATTATTTTAATTTAGTGAGAGTGATTTTCCTAAATTGATCATAGGTATGGATCGATTTCCTTTTAACTCGATTCCATATTCCTACAAATATTTGCAGAAACTGAGTTCTACAGAGGTGCTTCCTTCAACCCATTTATATGTGACTGCAGGCCCAGAACCACATGCTTATTAATTTAAGCATTGCCTTCTTCTTTCGCCCTTTTACTTTTATCCCCCATATGTCCAGTGCTAGGACTGTGTTCTTTGATACTTTGTCCTTCAGGACTTCATGACTTTGCAACCTTTCAAATCTCCCTAATTAGATTTCGCCGAAATAGATCGGATGATCAATATTCAATCCTTCGTTTAGATGTACGATCCAGGCTTATTAGAGGCCTTTCAAGTAAATCGTTGGTTAGGACTTGATCAACAATTGAATGGACGGTTCTCATTCATTTCAGAACTTTGGTACTTCGGGAATTTGCTGGTGGTGAAACTCCCGAAGTAAAAACTCTTGGAGTGACGTAACTTGCTGACGTCACTTGTTGATGTAGCACTGACTAAGTGGATGCCACATGTCACTTAGATTCATGACTCACACATACCTGAAATGACAACGGTACTTTGACACTTGTCTTTATTTGATTACGCCACGTGTCCCGACGTAGATCTCCTTATGTGGCACACATTCTTCTCCTAAATCTAACAGTCAGAATACTTCTCAAAGTGTTCCTCAAATCGGACGACTCATGTCCACTTTGAGACTTTGGCCTTCAGGACTTCGGGTAATTCAATTTCTCCACTTCCCAATTCCCCCGAAGTGAGATTTCCCAAAGTGTAAACCTCGAGTAACTTGACTTCATCCAATGGTCATTCTTTAACCCGAAAAGGCTTAACACGATCCAACGACTATCGGGAATTCGACTATTCAGGATCTCGAGCCTTTTGCCTTGCTTATCCTATCCTTCTACTTTCCTCGATCTGACGGTCAATATATCTTCCAAAGTGTTTCCTCAGATCAAACGACTTACGTCTATTTCAAGAAATTTGTGGATTCCTCTGTCCTTCCACTATACATGATCTGACGGTCCTGATATCTCCTGAAATGTTCTTTAGATCGGATGGTCCTCATTTACTTCAGGACATTGGGGCTTGGGCCTTCGTCTTTTCTTACTTCTTGTTTTACCTGAAGTGAGATTATCCGAATTGTAACCTCCTCACAACTCTTAACCCGAAATGAATGTTGTTCGTTGATCGTGATTTTAGATCGATGACTCGATCTATCTGCGATGCTACTTTTTTTTAGTTTAAATATAACAACTCTTCTTTTTCCCAAAATGTTACCTACGATCGGATGGCTCACGTTTACTTCGAAACTTCGGCTTCGGCTAAAATTTCTTCATGCACATTTTCTTCGGTCGATTTTACCCGAAGTGGTCAAATCTGGGTTGACCATGCATATGTCACTTCCATGATCTATGGTTCATGAAATACTCTGTCCTTCCATTCAATTTAATCCAACGGTCGATGTGGATTGCGGAACTGTAACTTGTGTGTGGTTTAATTCATCGCCCAAACTCTGCAATTGAAGTTGTGCGATTGTTGGTGAGTCAACCATAGTCGTCGATCTTTGAATCAATGAGATATGAAGGTCTAGAATAATTGTGGGATTGGAAATAACGTATAGTTTAATTCTCCCTTCGCGCTATGCAATCAATCCCTTCCCTTGATTTGGCGCGTGCATATCCAATGGTCCTAGTTTGTCCTGTGGGGATTTCGATCCCGATCACATTTCTACATTGTGCTTTCCCTTCTGAGCTTCACGTGTGTCATCGACTATTGACATCAATGAAAATACATCAATGACAATATGTCCAACAATATCCCCCTTTTTAATTGAGGGAAACACTCTAACTTCATAAAAAATCCCCCTGTGATGATGCTTTTCTCTATGAAGTTACTCTCCCCCTTTGACATCAATGGAAAAGGGTTGCTCCCCCTATGGTAATTCTTTGTCTGTCTATATGTTGTTGACCTGAATCTAAACTTGGGTAACTCCTCCTGTAATCATACTTTGCCTGTCATAACTGAATGACTCCCCCTGTCAATATTCTCTCTCTGCTTCTAACTTCTCTTCCCTTTTATTTCTGAAGGGGAAATTCTTCTTGACAAGATCTCTCCCCCTGTCATTTCTATAGGATGCCATGTATACCACTATATACATCCTACTATTTTCATTGCATATACTATTGTCCTACTGAAACACTAAGCAACTGAAGCTTATACTTTTCAAATGACCATTCAACCTGTCCATTGCTTGTCATTGATTTCTAACCAGATGTATCCATCTTTATCCAATATGCTTCTTTACTGTACATTGCTTCTTAAAGTCATCCAAGAGACTTTATATTTTTCTTGCCACATGAATTATCTTGCTGATAGAATGTATTCTATTCAACTAGAATTGCTCTAGTTGTCCAACCAACTCAGACACACATCGACCAACCAATATATCTTTCAAATTTTCTCTGTCACAACCATTGTCTCTGAAATTTCGATTTCCAGTCTTTTCATTTTCAGATTTTCACTTAATCTATCTTCATCATCACCTCACTGCTGCAAATTTTTCCATTCATTCCATTTCTTGCTCACATAGTAACTTCCATTTATGGTTTTGTCCACTTGTAACCATTATGAGACCAATACATAACCTGCATTGTTCTTGGGAAGCTAAAGGTCTGCAATAAACTATGTCAGATCCTGCATAGAGTTATATCATTAAACCACGATGCTTTTGATGATCCTATTCGTTTTTATGTGCTTCAATGCTCATAGGAGCATCAACATGAATGAATTTTAGATTTTCCCTAAATTCTCCTTCCCTTCTTTGTTTTTAATTTTTCTTTGAGAAGGAGTTTCAGTGTACCATTAAAATAGGATTGAAAATTTTCTGAGATAATCATCACTGAAATCTTCTTGTTGTTCTACTGTTGAAGATTCATCATCAATGTCACTATTATGTGCACCTGAAGCTTCTTTATCCTTTTCTTGAGAATATTCGTCTATTAATTTCCATTTGTTGGGTAATGGATAATATTCTTGTATGACATTATCAAGTTTTGGATTTGTGTCAGATTTTGCTTTAGGAGTTTTCATATCTTGACTTTGATCTACTTTGTATGCATAGCTTTGATTATTATATTTCTTATTAGAATTTTTACCCACCAATATCCTATTATTAACTTCATCAATTTCAGGAGCAATATTTTCATCATCTTTCTTGTTTGGTACTTCAGATTTTCTTTTTCATGTCTTCTTATTCTGTTTGTTAGGGTTTCCTAATTTTAGGGATTGCATTGGTAATCTACATTCTTTGGTTTTATGACCATATTTGTTGCATTTTTTACATTCAATATTGAATTTTTGCAAAGGAGTAAATGAGCTGTAGTTTATCTTCTTTGTATTGTAGCTATTGTTCTTATATCTATGGACATTTCTATTATTGTATTGTCCATAAGCTTTGCAGTGTACTACCTTATGTCCAAAATTATTGCAAGAGTAACAATATCCAATGAATAGATATTTATTAAGGGGATTCCTTCTGATGATTGTATTCTTCCTGTCATTTATTACTTTAGTAGGGAATGTTGATTTCTGTTTATGTGGAACAGTGTTCAATGGTATCATATTTGTCTTATTATCTTCTCTTCTTAAGCGTCCCTTTAGAGCATCTTCATAACTAATTGGTCTTTTGTCAGATCCTTATGATGTAGAATTTGAGTCTTGGGTGTATCCCAAACCAGTCTTGTTTTTTGGTGACCTTTGGCTACTGAGAATTTCATCCAATATATTTGAACTATTTCCAAAGTTTGATCTCTTGTTTTATTTCCAAAGTTTGATCTCTATTTTGAATCCTTGAGGGTTTTGGAAACTTCCCTCTCTCTTGATTTANACATCAATGACAATATGTCCAACAATATCCCCCTTTTTAATTGAGGGAAACACTCTAACTTCATAAAAAATCCCCCTGTGATGATGCTTTTCTCTATGAAGTTACTCTCCCCCTTTGACATCAATGGAAAAGGGTTGCTCCCCCTATGGTAATTCTTTGTCTGTCTATATGTTGTTGACCTGAATCTAAACTTGGGTAACTCCTCCTGTAATCATACTTTGCCTGTCATAACTGAATGACTCCCCCTGTCAATATTCTCTCTCTGCTTCTAACTTCTCTTCCCTTTTATTTCTGAAGGGGAAATTCTTCTTGACAAGATCTCTCCCCCTGTCATTTCTATAGGATGCCATGTATACCACTATATACATCCTACTATTTTCATTGCATATACTATTGTCCTACTGAAACACTAAGCAACTGAAGCTTATACTTTTCAAATGACCATTCAACCTGTCCATTGCTTGTCATTGATTTCTAACCAGATGTATCCATCTTTATCCAATATGCTTCTTTACTGTACATTGCTTCTTAAAGTCATCCAAGAGACTTTATATTTTTCTTGCCACATGAATTATCTTGCTGATAGAATGTATTCTATTCAACTAGAATTGCTCTAGTTGTCCAACCAACTCAGACACACATCGACCAACCAATATATCTTTCAAATTTTCTCTGTCACAACCATTGTCTCTGAAATTTCGATTTCCAGTCTTTTCATTTTCAGATTTTCACTTAATCTATCTTCATCATCACCTCACTGCTGCAAATTTTTCCATTCATTCCATTTCTTGCTCACATAGTAACTTCCATTTATGGTTTTGTCCACTTGTAACCATTATGAGACCAATACATAACCTGCATTGTTCTTGGGAAGCTAAAGGTCTGCAATAAACTATGTCAGATCCTGCATAGAGTTATATCATTAAACCACGATGCTTTTGATGATCCTATTCGTTTTTATGTGCTTCAATGCTCATAGGAGCATCAACATGAATGAATTTTAGATTTTCCCTAAATTCTCCTTCCCTTCTTTGTTTTTAATTTTTCTTTGAGAAGGAGTTTCAGTGTACCATTAAAATAGGATTGAAAATTTTCTGAGATAATCATCACTGAAATCTTCTTGTTGTTCTACTGTTGAAGATTCATCATCAATGTCACTATTATGTGCACCTGAAGCTTCTTTATCCTTTTCTTGAGAATATTTGTCTATTAATTTCCATTTGTTGGGTAATGGATAATATTCTTGTATGACATTATCAAGTTTTGGATTTGTGTCAGATTTTGCTTTAGGAGTTTTCATATCTTGACTTTGGTCTACTTTGTATGCATAGCTTTGATTATTATATTTCTTATTAGAATTTTTACCCACCAATATCCTATTATTAACTTCATCAATTTTAGGAGCAATATTTTCATCATCTTTCTTGTTTGGTACTTCATATTTTCTTTTCCATGTCTTCTTATTCTGTTTGTTAGGGTTTCCTAATTTTAGGGATTGCATTGGTAATCTACATTCTTTGGTTTTATGACCATATTTGTTGCATTTTTTACATTCAATATTGAAGTTTTGCAAAGGAGTAAATGAGTTGTAGTTTATCTTCTTTGTATTGTAGCTATTGTTCTTATATCTATGGACATTTCTATTATTGTATTGTCCATAAGCTTTGCAGTGTACTACCTTATGTCCAAAATTATTGCAAGAGTAACAATATCCAATGAATAGATATTTATTAAGGGGATTCCTTCTGATGATTGTATTCTTCCTGTCATTTATTACTTTAGTAGGGAATGTTGATTTCTGTTTATGTGGAACAGTGTTCAATGGTATCATATTTGTCTTATTATCTTCTCTTCTTAAGCGTCCCTTTAGAGCATCTTCATAACTAATTGGTCTTTTGTCAGATCCTTATGATGTAGAATTTGAGTCTTGGGTGTATCCCAAACCAGTCTTGTTTTTTGGTGACCTTTGGCTACTGAGAATTTCATCCAATATATTTGAACTATTTCCAAAGTTTGATCTCTTGTTTTATTTCCAAAGTTTGATCTCTATTTTGAATCCTTGAGGGTTTTGGAAACTTCCCTCTCTCTTGATTTAGTAGCTTCTTTAATCTCTAGAAGCTCTCTTCTTAGTACCCTGTTTTGTTTTTTAGTTTTTCCTAGTTCTTAAATTACACCAAGGATTTCTTCTTCGAAGTTCCCTTTTTTTCATCTTCTGAATGTTTATCATCTTGAGTTTTCATTTCGATAAAAAAAATCTCTGAATCTTCATCTTCACTCATGTATGAAGAGTTGATATCTTCTTTAGAGTAATTTTTTTTCTTTTTCTTATAAAATTTCTTCTTGTATTGGTTTTCCTGGTTGTGAACTTATTCATCATTTTCCTCTAGTATGGGATAGGGACATTTGTTAGCAAAGTGTCCAATTCTGCCACAGTTGAAACATTTGAAAGGTAACTTTCCTTTATATTTTCCAAATCCTTTCTGTATTTTCTTTATAAAGTTGGCATCTTCTACAATTGATATATATGATAACTTATCATTGGTCTTTTTCTCCTGCCTCATCTTTGTTTTAGATTATTTAAAGGTTGTTTCATCTTTTGCTGATTTATCATTCCCTGTTCTCATTTCATATGCTGTAAAAATTCCATGAAGCTGATCAATTGTGAGTGTGTTTAGATCGAATCTATCTTCAATTGTAAAAATCTTTGCATCATATCTCATAGGTAATGACCTTATTATTTTTTGCACAATAGGTTTATCTGTAATTTCTTCTCCTGCCGCTCTGATTGAGTTAACCACTTCATCTACCCTATGAAAGTACTCAACAATATTTTCTTCTTCTTTCATTTTCAGATTTTCAAACTGAGTTTTATTGGTCTGTAGTTTTTCTTCCTTGACTTTGTCATCTTCTTCAAATACAACCTCCAACTTGTCCCAGATTTATTTGGATGATTTACAATACATAAGCTTCACACATATAGAATTAGTCAACGCTCCTAGAATTCCATTAACTACTCTTGAGTTGTCATTACAAATTTTCTTTCCTTCAACGTCTTTGGGTGGAGCAGTTGGTGCAGTGTAACCATCTAGAACAGATTGCCAGATATCAAAACCAAGAGCCAACAAGAAGTTTTTCATTCTTATTTTCCATAGAGAATAGCCTCCTCCATTGAACAATGATTCTTTGTTTTTAGACATTACCTCTTGTTGATCCATCTTCAGGATTTGCATTTCAGTTGTTAGACTGTATTGAAGGCACCCACTCTGATACCAATTGTTGGAATACTGAAAGGGGGGGGGTGAATCAGTATTACCCCTTCTTAAAAATTAATAGTTCATTTTTATATTTTATTGATCACCACAATAAATCAACAATGAATTGTTTGCAAGATCAATTATATAAATATATTTAACATCAATTACAAGGTTTTATAAATAATAGTGAAGGACACTAATCCTCTTTAGAGAACCAACTCTAGGAGAAATAGATCCCCTTCTTCAGGGAAACAACCCTAGGAATCACCAACTCCCTCGTCTTTAGGGCACCAACCCTAGGAAGCATCAACTCCCTTGTATTTAGGGCACCAACCCTAGGAAGATCCAACTCCCTTATCTTTTACAATTTTCTTAGTAAGGATATGAATCCTTCCATGCTCCTCCCTTCCACCCTCACTTCATAAGAACCAATAGTTCTTCTTCTTGGACTCTACTTTTGTTTTGATCTTCTTATCTAGACTGCAGAGACACTTTCTATTGGATTACTGAGAGGGGGGGTGAATCAATAATAGAGAAATTTAATCCTTTTTAACCATATAATCCAAGTGTTATATCAATGTAGCATTATCATCCAATAAATGCAGAGTAAATAAGCAATGAACAAATGAAAAATCATACACATACACAATACACCAGTGTTTTACGTGGAAACCCAAAGCGGGAGAAAACCACATAATGTTTTTTCTTATATGTCTTGAAGAATTACATTCATTGAAAGCACCAACTTCCTTTGTTTTCCAACTGCAACTGGAAGGAGGCTCCAACCCCCTTGTTTCTTAGGCTACAACCTGAAGGAATCTCCAACTCCCCTATTCTTTGTCTACAACCAGAAGGAGGCTACAACCCCCTATGTTTTCCAGATACAATCGGAAGGTGGATACAACCGCCTATCCTTGCCCCACCCAACCGCCCTGAAGTAAAAGTAGAATATTTTTCTTTTGAATATCCTTTATTAATGTGACAACCTATGCTTCCAAATTTCCAATGATCTTGTCTTTTTCTCCTAGCCGTTCTTTGAGTGCTTCTTCAATTCTTTTATCTTCTTCTATTTTAACCTTCAAATTTGTAATCATTTGTTCTAGTTCTTGAGTGTCTTCTTTCTTGTCTAGTTCTGCTTGTAGTTTCTTGTTTTTCTTATTTTCTCTTTTGATAACTTCTATGGCACACATTAATTCCTCTCGGTAGTCAACTTCTGCCTCTTCAATTTCTTCTTCGACTTCTTCATATTCTTCTTCGGCTTCTTCATATTATTCTTCGAAGTATTCTTTATCAAAGTCTTCTACTTCCATGAATATAACTCTTTCTGTCTCATTGTCACTGACTTCATCTTCATCTGATGATGAGATGTCTTTGGTGCATAAGTTTTTCTTGAAAACTTTCTTTGTGGTTCTTTTTCCTTTATATGTTTGTTTTCATTTTGAGTAACCTTCGTCATTTCTCTTTTTCTTATAAGGACATTTGTTAGCAAAATGACCAATACCATCACAATTAAAACAAATTAAAGGAAGCTTACCTCTATACCTATCGTCGGTTCCCTTGTTCAGTCTTTTGACAAAGTTGGCCACTTCTTCATCATCTTCCGAGACGTCACTGTTGTTGTTGTGTTCTTCTTTTTTCCCTCCCTTTTTCTTTGAATTTTTGGATGCTTTGAAGGCTACTTCTTTTATATCTGGATTTTCCTGTTCAGTTCTCATTTCATATGCTGTGAATATTCCATGTAATTCGTCCATGCTTATTGAGTTTAGATCTGATCTTTCTTCTAGTGTTGATATCTTAGGGTCAAATCTCATAGGAAGAGATCTTAGTACTTTTTGAACAATTACAAATTCTTTAATTTCTTCTCCCAACCCTATGATTACATTTACTATTTCATCAACTCGTAAAACGTAAGCTGCAATATTCTCATCTTCCTTCATATTAAGTTTTTCGAACCGACCTCTGTAAGTTTGAAGATTTGCTGCTTTGACTTTTGAATATCCTTCATAAATATTTTCAAGTTTGTCCCAAATCTATTTAACGGATTTACAATGTGCAACTTTGGTGAATATCGTTTCACTAAGACCATTCAGAAGTTCATTTTTGGCTTTGAAATTATTCTGATCGAGTTTCATTGCTTTGTCATTTGTTGGTGAAACTACTGGTGCTGTGTATCCATCTACAATTGATTGCCAAATTTCAAATCTCTGTGCCTGTATATATGTTTTCATCCTTATGCTCCAAAATGCATACTTTTGTCCATTGAACTGTGGTATTCCATTTTTATATAAGTTGTTTCTCTCCATGATCTACCTTTCAGTGGTTAAACTGATTTCTAAAGGAACCTACTCTGATACCAATTGTTGGATTACTAAGAGGGGGGGTGAATTAGTAACAGAGAAATTTAATCCTTTTTAACCATATAATCCAAGTGTTATATCAATGTAGCATTATCATCCAATAACTGCAGAGTAAATAAGAAATGAACAAATGAAAAATCATACAAATACACAATACACTAGTGTTTTACATGGAAACACAAAGTGGGAGAAAACCATAGAATGCTTTTTCTTATATGTTTTGAAGAATTACATTCATTGGAAGCACCAACTTCCTTTGTTTTCCAGCTACAACTGGAAGGAGGCTCCAACCCCCTTGTTTATCAGGCTACAACCTGAAGGAAGCTCCAACTCCCCTATTCTTTGGTTATAACCAGAAGGAGGCTAAAACCCCCTATGTTCTCTGGATACAACCAGAAGGTGGCTACAACCACCTGTCCTTGCCCCATCCAACCGCCCTGAAGTATAAGTAGAATGATGGAATCACTATCACACTATCACTGTGAGATATACCGCTGTAAACCTATACCAATAAACTTGAACCATGCATCAACCATGCATCAACCTGTACTATAAACAAGTGCATCAACCATGCACCAACCTATACCAAACAACCTATAATAAACCTATACCATAAACAAGTGCATCAACCATGCACCAACCTATACCATAAACAAACTGTACCATAAACTGTACCATAAACAAGTGCATCCAACCATGTAAAAATTATGTACCAATCATGTGTCAACTACTCAGCAACTATGAATCATCAATATGTACCAACATCATCAACTATACACCTCATGTATGTACTAACTCATCAACTACTTGTCTCAACCATGTACCCAACATGTACCTCAACCAAAAGCCCTAATCAATATCATCATCCAAATATGATTTGTAACTATGTAATAGACCTGGTGTATATGATCACATACCTGCAAACCTTCCTTAACTTTAACAACAAGAGACTAGCATTTTCATCAAACTTTTCTTTAGTCTCACATGACTAGTTTTGGATTAGTCAACAACCCTAACTTGAAATAATCATAACTATGTACCTACAATGAATACATATCTAAAACTGATACACAGTGTTATTCAGTGTGTTTTATGCAATTCCTCCAGGTGTCACTGCTTGGAACCTCTCAGAAAAGGAGTTATAGCAAAAATGGAATACCTTGCTGAATTCTAGCTTATTCTAGAGAGCTACCTTGTAGAGCGTGCCCTGGATAGAATATTTGTTGAATCGATATGAAAATGTTACACAGCATACTAAAGACTGTACTCTAACCAACACGTTTTTTCTTACTAAATTTGGATCTTTTATGAATAAGTTATGATGTTTTTACCCAAAACACTTGTTTTAGACTAGTTTTAGGACTAGCCACAAACTCTATTTTCCACGGAGTGTAAATCCAAAAATACAATGACCCACAAGCTGATTTTTTTACCAAAGATACTTGGATATGTTTCCACAATGCCATATCAATCTCATTGTATGAATCATTCTAGAAAAAAATTTATTTCAAAAATGGTGAGATGACCTGTAAATAACATATCTTAGAAAGCATCCTCAAAATAATTTATCCTCCCTTGAATTCCAACCCTCTTTTCTTCACCTTCCCTCTAAAGTTCGGCTTAGATATACTTTGGTTACCTCAGTCACCTATAGATATTCAATATGCTCAAGTGTGATTTAAAATGAGAGAGGCTTACCTCTTATTTATACGCTCCATCTTCTAGGTCACTTAACCCATTTCTAGGTCATTTAACCTATTTCCTCATTTTTAGGGTTAACCACTTTCCATAATTAGAAAGTTCTCCATTACTTTATCATTTAAATATTTCTCCTTGACTTTGTCACCTCACTTTATCATTTAAATAATCTTCTTTGATTTTGTCACTTCACTTTATTATTTAAATAATCCTTCTTGACTTTGTCACTTTACTTTATAATTTACATAATAATTTCTTCTTTGCAAGCTCTTTGAATTCTTTGACCTTTTGGGGCTTCAAGCCAACATATGAGTGTCCTCCAACTTCGTAAGGCCATAACTCTCAAACCGTGAGGAGTTATGTGACGTTCCACATACCACCAGAAATGACATGACATGTACTATCCATATAGAATAGTATTACCTTAAAATATATTAAAACTCATACCATTATACATGAAACAACCTTGGGTCCATTACCTAAGCCTTTGTGCTACCAGAATTCGCTACCGGACTTTCTTCAAGGGTTGACATCAATGACAACCAACCTTAATCAACACTTTATTCTCATCACTCCTTCTCGTTTATATACTCTTCCAACTGGTGTGAATTATGAAACATTGTGTCCCTTTGTTTGGACCATCACACCTCTTCATTTTAACATTAACAATAATCACTTTTATTATTCAAACATTTATTGTTAATTATTTTAATTTAGTGAGAGTT
>JZKD02S1015283.1:13174-28974 GCA_000966675.3 Picea glauca
GGAGACACATCAACTCTAAAAGGTATTTGCAAATATCACATTATCTGGTCTGGTTTAATAACCTTTTGCTTCTTAACATGCCAATCAAGAAAGTCTTCTTGCCCACTAATGAGAACCTTTCTTTCCCTCACTATTGTGTTAGTTGCTTTATCAACAATATCCAGAAAAGATATTGTTCTTTGAACACAGCTGTGAATGAGTTCTGGGGTGAGGCCTGAATTATTACTATTCAATAACTGCTCCCCACTAGTAAGAAGAACATCTGGCATCTTTTCTTGCACTAGAGCAACTTAAGAAGGTACCTTAATGCATCTTTTAGATATAAATAGGGATATAGAGGACATCCTGCCCTCATGGATCTTTGGAGTTGAATTTCCATTGATAGATAGTCATTAACAAAAACCTTGGTTAAGGGCTTTGATAAAAGAGTTTTAACTGCTCAATTGAAAATACTCCTATCCAAACCAAGAGCGTGTATCAATAATGAAATCTCACTCATTTCTGTCATAAGTTTTACTGAAGTCAATCTTCAGAAAAAGCACTTCTTAGTCAGTTTCCTTTCCCATGCCATGTGTTCTCTGGCTTTTATAAGACTATCTATAAGATGAATCAACCTTTAAAAAACCCTGTTTGCTCATGCTGAACAAGTCCCGCAGCCATATATTTGATCCTGTTGGCTAGGACTTTAGTTAATTCCTTATAGGAGACATTAAGCATAGTAATCGGATTCCAAACTTCCACTGTATCTTTTTTGCCCCTTTAGGAATAGACTTAATAAGAGCTGCAGTCACCTACTTTCCTATTGTACTCTGTTTTCAAGGCCTCTTTGCACATCCTTAAGAGTTCCTTGTCAAGCACAAACCAACAGGTCAAGTAGAATTCACAAGGTAATCCATCCAAGCCTGATGATTAGTCTTTTAGCCATTTTTTGTAGAGCTTCCAACAGTTCATCCTTATCCAGGGGTCAAGACAAGAAAGACTGCTCATTCTTGGGAATTTTGGCAAGAACAATGCACTTGATATGCTCCTTGGCTTCATTTATATTAGGGTTCAACACAAGAAAGACTGCTCATTCTTGGGAATTTTGGCAAGAACAATGCACTTGATGTGCTCCTTGGCTTCATTTCTATTAGCATCACTCCTAAGTAAAGATTCTTTGTATTAGGGCTTGAAAAACGTCCTTAATTCTATTCCTATATTTTGTCGTCACCCTAAGATCCTGCTAAGTTCTTTAGGAGTTGTGATGATAATGATCCAAGATCTCCTCACCAATAATTACTAGAGATAAGAACATGCACAAGGAAAGATAGAAACATAGATCAGAAAGACATCACTCTATTAACTACTTCAGAGAGGGCTGATATAATATCAATAACAACTGTGATTTTCATATTGGTTTCAAGGTCCCTTCAATACAAAACTTGGGTCTTGTTGGGTCAATCAAAATGTTTTAAAATAATAACTAAATTAACTCTCTAATTAAGGGTGGCATCTAGCTGCCTTGAATTATTGAAAATATAGGTAACTAACTATGAGCAGGATTCAAGGGTCATCATACATGATTCTCTCAAATGCTTGCTTTTGTTTTAAATATTGAAAATATATTTTTTGTAGTGTCATTGCCCTTGATCGTAACTTTGCCTTATTTTAGTCCCTTTGACACTATAACCCTCAAAACTGAAAGTGAGACTCAAGCCTGTCTATACACTTGAGATCTCAAAAGACACTTGAGATTTCAAAAGTGAGACTTTGTGAGGCAATGTAGGTCGATAGACAACTCGCCCCAAGAACCATGGTGGTACAAATAGGTAACTGGCTGGACACTAACAAAATCATGCACTAAGATAGATTGTCTAGATGTTCTGGTGAAGGTGACATAAATCTCCAACATAGACTGAAAATGTGTCCAATTTTTCCTTTTCGTGGCCTTGAGAGTTCTAGCTCTATCCCCAATTTAGTCAGCATTCCAGTGAACAATATTTAAATCATCACCAGTGATTCACTAAACTATTGGTAAGGATTGGTACATCTAATCCCACAATTGTGTTCTGCGAACAAGATCATTTGCAGCGTACACAGAAAAAATCCCATATTGTTCTAGCAATCAAATTTGTCATTTAACATCTGACAAGTGGATCCTGTTGCCGCCTTATACACACCTAGGGTAACGTGGAAGAAACCTTTAATCCACTTGGTGTGTCCTTGGGGGCAAGTTTCGAGTCAAAGTGCTGTCACTTGATCCTCAACTCCTCCGTCTAGGCCAACTCCCAACGAAGCCAAGGGGGGTAGTCCCTATGAAAATAATCTAAAGCTCTTTTAAACTAAGAAACAAAAAAAATTACTTCGAGGAGTTTATTGCTTAATAAAACAAATACATTCACCACTTAATATTCATCATCATTTGAGATAATCAATAAACCATTTGTCCATAAGCATGCATATATTGAAAAGGATACAAGATCTGCAAGATTGAAAGTATTAGTTAGACAATTGCATGAATGTAAAAGATTGCTCACATATATAAAGATAAATCAGTTGTACCAGCGCCTTAAAAGGAGTCGTGGACAATTGTTGATCGAGTGTTTTATTAAGGTAAATTAAAGTTGAGTTAATGAGAGAATATGTGGCCTCTTTAGAGGCTAACTCTTTGTTTGGAAACTTGCGAAGAACTTACCGAAACCCAAGAGGTCTCACCAATAAACTTACTAAGGGCGTTGGATGTCCAAAACGGGTGGGAAAACCGAGAGGGCCCGCCTTACTTCACAGATCACCCTTTGGCGTTTTTCCGCGCATTGAGCTAACAACTTCGGAGATTTCTCTAATTAGACTACAAACAAGGTTTATTGAACAGAGAATTTGCAAGATACTTGGAAATTGAAAGATTGCAAGACTTATTGTTGATATTAAACAAAAAACTCTAAACTAAACATGCATAAAGATTGAAAGTTCCTTTTTAAACATGCATGTGAAATGTGAGTGTTATGTGTGTTAGATTTGCTTAACTTGTATGTGTGTTTGAGATCAAAAGATTTAAACATGCATCAACAGAAGGAAAGCCAAACCAAGACACACAAATCCCCCTAATGGGGATGGAGAAACTGGGCACAAAAGGGATCACTTTCATTGCACTTATTACAATGAGAACTGAGTTCTCTTTGAGTTTAACTTTAGAAACTTGGATTCTTATAAGTTTTGGATCTTTATGAATTACAAGAAAACCAGGAGAAAAACTTCTTTGACGGAGTAGAAAGCCCCTCGGGGACTCCGAAAGCCTTGATTTTGCCGAAATTGCCGAAATCTCCCTTTGTTTTTGGATGGACCTGCTAAAAACCAACAAGCAAAATCTATTATAAGATGATAGAAAACAATTTAAGAGACTAATTATGTAATACCCCAAGGATGTGCCCCAATTGTATTTATAAATTGTAAACATGTTTTGTAGGTTGGTGAGCCGAGTGTTGATAAGTTGGTGGGCTTATGTGTTTATTAGGCCGAAGAACCTAAGTGTTAAAGGCCAAGAGCCTGATTTTGTATATGCAACTATGCAGATCATTAATAAAATATAAACATCGGTGCGTGCAGACCGACCACGAAGAAAGAGTGATGGGGGACTAAGCTTCCACAAGGTTGGGTAAGGGAGGAGGCTAAGTGTGTGGGCCTAGGGGCTAAGCTAGGGGGCTTACCTCTAAAGGGGATAATAATTTATTATTATTTCCTGAAAGCTAAGTGGACATGTTGAGTGTTGTCCTAAGTTCCTGTAAAGGGAACGTGTGCTAAGTGGAACTCATGTGGCTCCAAGAAGACAAGTGTCGACCTGGGCGCATGCAGTTAAAACTGATGAGTTAGTCGTGTTGGGGGTCGTTCTGTCATTCTGTCATCATCTGCCTGAATTCGTTGGGATGCCCGTCTGAACTGTTTTGCCTCTGTGTTTGCATTTTCCTACTCGCACACAGAGAAGGAAACCCTCACGGGAAGGTGGTTCGTTCGACCATTCTTCCATCCTCCACTTGAACTCGTTTTTGGCCTCTGCGTCTGCATCTGCATAACCACACACAATGCAGGTTGTTTGTGTTTCCATTTGCCCATTCTTCGTCTGAACTCGTTGGTCTCTGTCACTGACCTCTGTACATCCGCGGTCACTCGAGAAACCACTCACGGGAAGGGGGAAAAACCAACCTGTGTGTCCTGTGAAACCAGGGAGATAATAATTTATTATTATTTCTTGAAAGCTAAGGTGGACATGTTGAGTGTTGTCCTAAGTTCCTGTAAAGGGAGTGTGTGCTAAGTGGAACTCATGCGACTCCAGGAAGACAAGTGTTGACCTGGGCGCATGCAGTTAAAACTGATGAGTCAACCGAGTTGGGGGTCATTCTGTCATTCTGTCATCCTCCACTTGAGTTCGTTGGGATGCCCGTCTGAACCATTTTGCCTCTGTGTCTACATTTTCATACCCGCACACAAAGAAGGAAACCCTCACGGGAAGGTGGTTCGTTCGACCATTCTTCCATCCTCCACCTAAACCCGTTTTTGGCTTCTGTGTCTGCATCTGCATAACCGCGTGCAATGAAGGTTGTTTGTGCTGCCATTTGCCCATTCTCCGTCTGAACTCATTGGTCTCTGTCATCGACCTCTATACATCCGTGGTCACCCAAGAAACCACTCACGAGAAGGGGGAAAAACCAACCTGTGTCCTGTGAAGCTAGGGAGAACTGCGGAATGATCCATGTCTTCTGTGAAGTTCGAGCACCCTGTAAATGTCTGAACCATGATGTGTCTTAGTGTGGACTGTTGTCTTTTTTGGATGTCCATACCCAAATTCCTATTGCTGCTGTCATCGTGAGTTAACCAAATTGCTATTGTTGTTGTTGTTATCCTCACCTTGCGGGAATTGAGTTGAAACTGGTTGAAGAAGCGGGTTTCCAGGCCCATGGTAGAAGAGGCAGGTTGTCAAGCTTGTAAGCAACTCTCTCCAGGTGAGAAAGTTTGCGGGGAAGTGGTTTTCTCCTAGAGAGAGTCCAACACCAGCTACAGAGCTCTAAGAATTCCTAATCCGACTTCTTGTTGAGACCCTAAGAGGGAGGTGAAGCAACTGATGGACTGTGTGACAATGAAGGTGTATACTCTCGGGTGGAATAGACATGTGGGGAATGAGAGTTCGTGAGTAGTGGACGTAAGAAGGCTCCTGGAGAGAATCCTTCCAGTGGCATTGTGCAGTTTCATGTAACCTCAACCTAGTCTAGGATTCCCTTGCCCTGAGTGGAGCTTAGTCCCAACTCGGGGGTGACCCAATGCTGAGCATGATGAACAACGTGGTCTATGGCTGGAAGGTTTGTGGAAGGTCTGCACGTAATTGGTGGTGTTACTCCAATTGAAAAGATAAGTATCAGTCTGTGCTTAATTTATATGTTATGCATGTCTGTGATGCTTGAATATTATCATGTATTCCGTTGCGTATATAAACTACTGTTAATTCCATTGATTCTATATGGTAGCAGTAATTCTGTGATTATTGTGTTATGTGTTTAATTTTCATTAAAATGCATATATTATATAAGTGTATATTTTGCAGTGGTAACATTACCCAGTCTATGTGTTGGTCGGGGATGCTACAGTTTGGTATCAGAGCTAAGTGAAGTGTCTGAGTGGTGGCATTGCCTGACCTTTTGGTGGCCGGGGATGTTACAAATTGGTATCAGAGCATGGTTTTCAACACTGAGCCTGGATGGGCTATGTTAGTTGAAGTTGAAGCAAAAGTTTCGAAATAATTATTGTCAATGTAGACAAAATTCGAGTTCAGAGCCAAGGTTTTAACGTCGAACTTGGATGGGTAGGATAAGTGGTCATTGGACTTGAATTTTCAGGTGAAAATTGTGTCTGGAGGAACTGATTTTGAACCTTAGAACCTTCCCGAGTGCCAAGAAGTTACCTTGGCCGTGTTACGAAGCTTAAGAGGAGTAGGGATGTCGTAAAAACACGACATGAGTGGTGTTGGGCCGTAGAGTAATTTGGACCTTAGGATCTGTTTGGGAGAAGGAGAATCCTTCATGACCGTCAGATCTGGTAATGTTGCGAGGCAGTTAGCCGTGAATTCCTTTGGAAATCCACAGAGTAACTGAGTCTGTTCTGCACCGTAGGATCTGTTCGGAAGGAAGGGAAATCCCTTACGACTGTCAGATCTAGGGAATGTGTAGAGGAGTTAAACCGGAAGCCCTTCGAACTTCGCGACTTCAGTGAAGTCTGATGCCATAAACAAGAGAAGGGTCGAAGCCCGAAGCTCCAAAGTGGATCTACACTGTAGATCTGGGGAGAAGAGCTCGACCGTCAGATTAACCAATGTCGAAAGGTCAAACACAGTGGTGAAGGGGAAAAGTGCTCCGGGAAAAAGCGAGCGTAGAGGAGTTGAAACTCTCGAAGTCCGAAGAGCTGAAGTGGTGAGTCATGATGACGTCACTTGGAGGTAATGTGGACACATGGGTTGTGTGCCATTAGTTAGTGGGTTTCGAACCCGTGGAAGGTTGAAATGCCATATGGAACGTGACGTGTGACACCCATCTGATTGGGCCACAATTCAATCGCTAGTATTCCGCCACGTGGCACTCCGTATGAGCATGGTTAGTGGGACCTGAGGTTACATAACGAAGTTAAAAGTCGGAGGACCCACATTGGCGTTGATCATGATACATCAAGATTGATGGCCAAGAGGCATTGCGGGGATCCAAGTTGCACGGGAGTCAATTCTCCAAGGCGGTCCCGCAATTCAAACTGCGGTTTCACTGAGGGGTTACGTGTCAACGTCAGAATAATTGTGGGTTGCTCCAAACCACCGTTGCATGCCCCCGCAATTGGAAAACATTAAGTGATGTGATGTAATGATGTCACCAAAGGTGATTGGGAATGTTTGGAGATTAACAGTTCGGATGTGTGGATGCGAGATCCTCCGAAGCTCCGAAGTCCCGAAGACCCGGAACTTAAACATTTGAGGTTCCATAGTAAGTGTCAGCCATCGGATGCTGAGTAGACGTGGACGGTTGATCCGCCCTACATCGCGAGTTCGGTAATCTGAATTTCGAGAGATTGTTGTGTGGTGCTTGGAAATCTTTCGAAGTCGAAGGCCGAAGGCCCGAGTAAGAGCCTATTGATCTAGTGCTTGGCCACGAACCATGGTCGCGTGAGTTGGGGATTGAGAGAAAGGGGCTAGTGCCAGAAAATGATTACAGAGCAGAGAAGAGCTCAGAAAGAAAATGAAATCTGAACGTTTTCTTAAATCAGTTTGGTTTGAATGCGTAAACTTGTGAAGTATTGAATACGTTTCAATTGTTTCTCTTCTTTGAGTTTTTGAGTGCAAGCAATGCACATTGTTCGCAAGGAGTGCATTGACAGAGGTAAGTTAACCTCAGATAAGCTCATGAGAGATACCATTGAACCTTCATCAGCGAAAGTGCAAGGAGTTCACAGGAAGAACTCTGTGTTGAGTTTAGAGAGAGATAGAGTCACTAAGAACTCTGTAGGGCTATGTCAGGTGGACATCGAGCAAGTGCAAGTGTGCACAGAGAAAACTCTTTGTCGGGTTCAAGAAGAATAGTATTAGAGGAAGATACTCACAGAGCTGTTGAACACTCTGTAGAATACGCTCAACAAGGTGTGCTTTGAGTAGAAGGTTGCTAGGAGGGAACAAAGTTTTCATTTGAAAGGAAACAGAAGGGTTGAGACCCTTAGGAGACTGAGTAAATCGAAAATCTCAGAAGAGATAACACGAGGAGTGCGTGGGAGACAGACTCATTCTAATTCCTAAAGCTCAGAAGAGATAACGCTTACAAGAGTGAAGACGAGACCTAGGAGGCAGACTCATAGGAGAAAGGACAAAGGCTGAAGTCTTTGAACACGAACAAAATATTCCTAGGCGGAAGAAGTCAAAAGTTCAGGAGGAGGAGTGACAACAGTCGCCAGATTGGTTGTGGGGAGGATTCTGGACCGTTAGTTCAACATCTAATAGAACAAAGGAAGCGCAGAGGAGAGGAAAAGATCCCATCCGTTAGGTCTGAGCACAAAGCACCAGCAACCGTTGGATCCAGAGGTAAGCGCATGAGACTTAACCCTTGTGAGCGCAGGAGAAGTCGACTTATCGAAGTCCCGAAGTGATTTGGGACCATCCATCGTCAAGGAGGACATGTGGCGTAAGATCCACAACTTCGGAAGTTTATGGACAAGGAGGAGGAGAAACAACTGAAGTAAATCTTGGCTGTTGATCCGAAGGAAGGAACGTGGATCATTGGTCTACGAGGAGACACGTGGAGGATGGAGACTCACTCCGTTGGACAACCGTTGATTTGAAAGGGGACGCGTGATGCCAGATCTGGAACTCTGGGTACAGAGCACTCCAGAGGAAAGTAGAGAATGAAGGCATCGAAGTCCCGAAGGAGATCTCGATCGTTGATCGGGGAGGAGGTCGAAAGACCGTTGATCTGGTCTTGGTCGGAAAGAGCCGAAGTCCCGAAGAGAATTAGGGCCGTGGATTTGGAGAGGATGCGTGGCAGGAGATCTATCACTACAGGGAAATTCACTCCGGAGATTTGTGTGTGTGGAGACGTGAGAACTCCTTAAGGCTAGAGAGTCAGAGTTCATCAGAACCGTCCGATTGTTGAAGACATGTGTCAATAGATCTGGCACTTGGGAAGATTGTCATACGGGGAAAAGAAGATAGTTGAGAGTTGAAACTCTTGAGGGTTGGAGAGCCGGAATCAACCGTAGTCGTTGATTTGGGAGGGAGCTACGTGTCGACAGATCGTGTAGATCTGGGATCGCCTGTGGAAGGAGGAAATAAGGTAGAAAATGATTCTCCATTACATTATCCATGATGAAGTCAAGAAAGGAGAAAATGATTCTCCAATACATATCTCCACAGATGAGCAGATCAAAAGAAATTTTGGTAAAGATTCTATCCAAGATGAAAGAGTTTGTGTACTCAAGCTAGAGTTCGTGGAAACAAATTCCCTCTTATTGAAAAAGGAAGAAATGACTCTCCAAGTTAGGAGGGAGAACTGAAAACATTATTGAAGACATTCATTTGAAAAATAGTCCATCTTGGACAGATGCTTTCCTGTTCGGAAAGTGGATTGAGACTTCTGACAGACAGTCACTTTCAATTGTGGTTAACATGGGAAGTATTCTTATTGTTGATGTATCATAGAAAACGACTTCCCACTATGGTTAACATGGGGAGTGGTCTAGGGCAATCTCTCTTCTTGAGGGTTACTCAAGAAGACTGGCCTGCCTCGCCGGACAATGATTTCTCATTGTGGTTAACATGAGGAATGGTATGTTTTGGAGGTTGATATAGGACAGTCTTTTCCTCTTGTGGTTAATAGAGAAAATGGTCTGGACAGTCATTCCTTAGGGTTTATACATTCTCTCCAGGGTGCACTTTGATTAATGTAGGAGGAATGGCCCAGGGTGGGGAATGGTTTAGACTCAACATTCCTTAGGGTTATACATTCTCTCCAGGGTGCACTTTGATTAGTGTAGGAAGAATGGCCCAGGGTGGGGAATGGTCCATGTTCAGAAGACATGACAGTTATTCTTCCTTGTTTGAGAAGAATAGTCCATATATCTCATTGTTCTACTCTGGGGGCAGATATTCTTTCATATCTCACAGACGTGAGTAAAAGATTGGCCCAAATGATTAAGTTATATCATAACATTGTTTCTGTGCAAGTTGCTATCAGATGTTTGTTATGAAAACTGTATGACAATAAATGTAGACTACTGTGGTGGATATGTTCCACTGTTCGTGAGGCAGGTATTCTTTCAGAGCTCACATACGTGAGTGAAAGATTGGCCCAGATGATTTAGTTTATATCATAACATTGCTTCTATGCAGGTTGCTATCAGATGTTTGTTATGAAGACTGTATGACAGTAGATGAAGACTATTGTGGTGGATATGTTCCACTGTTTGCAAATACACGTTGTTGATCAAGTACTTGTGTGTTACTTGGTGTGGTAGTGTACCACTGAATTGTAGTTATGTACTACTATGGATAAACATAGTTGTGTTATATTTTTGTTCTAACTGCGTTGAAGACTATCAACATTTTATTGGAAATAATCACCATCCAGACGAATGATGAACATAGATTTTCCAGACGAGAGCATTTACTCTTCTATATTATAAGAGTGGCTCTTGTATCACGCTATGGTGTGAGTGACTTATCCAACATCAAGTCTAATTACTCAGATGAAGTATGGTTTTGAGAGATGATGTAACTAATGGTGATGGTGATACTCATGATCTAGTCATGAAATAGTCTAGATGATTATATTGATGCTACCGGGTAAATGGTATGTTTTTTTGCTCAAGACCATTACCTATAATACCTCCCTATTTAGGAGGGAGTGTTAATATTATGGTAGTTGCGGGAGGTATTTACCTCCACGTGTGAACCTGACGAGAATAGAAGACTCGGGAAATCAAGAGTAAACCCTATTGAGTTGGCTAATAACCCTAGAAGTCTTATCGACTCAAGAATACAATTTATATTAGGATATTAGCCTCCAAGAGAAGAAGTCAGCCATAAATAATAATAATACACTGAACAGACACATATCCAGAAGGAGAAGTTGACCCCAACAAATCTGCAGACCAGTAAAAATACAGGGCACCAATTCTCATTTTGACATATCTCAGAATTGCAGTTCCCAGTTTGGTGCGCACTGCAGTTACCAGTTTGGTGCGCACATGTGGAGGAGGGCTGCAGGTGCAGCTGTAGCAGCAACTAGTTTTCAATATGAGCTTGGACTATCTCTTGGCTAGGGTTTGGACTATCTAATCAACTATTGTTAGTGCGCTACACCTTGTTTGGTTATCTAGCCTAGGGTTTGCTTCCGGAGTAATTCTCAGTCAAGGTTAAGGTGCTCAGAGGGTGGCTTTGGCCTATGGTTGGGTGACGAGGGTATCGTCAATAGTAAAACAATCACACAATCTTCTATATTCTAACACATACATCACACAATAGGAGTAAATAAGGCTATACAAGTATTACTAGTCCATGCATAAGTAATGGTTATCTTATTACCATAATCTCTTACATGTTATAGTTATAAGGGTAATGATACTATCATAGATAAATAATGGGATTGTATTACTCACCATATAAACAGGTTCATCACAAGCAATGGAAATCATAGATATAAGTATGTAATCATACCAGTAGAAGCATATTTAAACAAAGCAGATCAATACTTATTAGTCATGTTAAATCTTTATTCGAATCACAGTACTTCTCTGAATTAGACACGTCATGTTAGTCCGAATTGAACACACAGTATCCATAATCAATTTTATTAGATTCAATATGGATTAGCTTATAGTTAATAGTTGATGCCATTGCCTCAATAAGATTGGTATAATACAAGTAATAAGCCAATTAGTCTTAATCTTCATACTATATCTTCCTAATAATGATACCACTCTAATCATACAGAAACTTCATAGTGAGTTTGATAAGTTGTAGATATGAGTTATTCTTTGAGTGCCATGTCACGTAGTTTCGATAACACGAGCTTAATAATAGAGAGCTTAGTATGATTCCAGGAATTGTGTTGTTTAGTGATGTTTGGTATAGGCTAAGAATAGAAAGAAGAATGGCCACAAGAAGGTGTGAGGAGGCTTCCTAGAGTAGTGTGCCCTTGGTCAAAGTCATAGGAAAATTGTTAGAATTAAGGAAAAATAGAAACAAATAATGCCTTTTTATTTTCACAAGATCAACATATATGAGAAAAGAAATAAACATATATAAATTAAATTCTGAGTATAAAAAAAAATTATGTTTGAAAAGACAAACCTCAAGCTTACCTCCTGATCTAAGAAAGATGCACTTGTCACATGTGTGGATGAAAAACTTTATAATATGCTCATAAATAGTTTTAGGTTCATGGATCAAACCTCTAGGGTTTGATCTTTGTCATAAGGACTTAGGAACAATTTTTCCAAGGTATAGACCATCACAAGACAAATGCAACAAGTACTCCACAAGAAGGGACAACAAGTTATTGACCATAACTGATAAAACAAAACCAGGTACCCCACAAGAAGGAACAAGAAGAACTCCAAAAACTAAGACATCAAAACTCTCCATATCAAACAAGCAAACCCTCCATAAAAAAAAGTCCATATAAAACCCTCCATAACTAAAAAGAAGGCAACACTGGATAAACACTCCAACCAATACCAAGACCAAACCAATACCAGGACAAATACAAAACTTAGATCTGAAACTGTTGCACCAAATGGGGAGGTTGCACCAAAAAACTCAGATCTGAAACTGTTACATCAAATGGAGAGTCCGCACCAACAAAACTCATATCCAAAACTGTTACATCAAATAGAGAGGCCGCACCAACAAACAAAATTGAGATCTAAAATGGTTACATCAAATGGAGAGGCCACACCAACAAAACAAAACTCAAATATGAAAAGATAGTCCAAAAAGGAGGCTGCGCCATCATCAAGAGAGAACAACTGAGGTAGTCGCAACAAATAGGAGAGTGAGGAGTGAGTTAGTGTGAGTGTAATAGAATGCTAGAGGGTAGGGTCTTATTTATAGTTAGGGAGAGGTTAGGGAAATTTAAAATTATAATTAAGTATTGACATTTAATTAATAGAAATATTAATTAAAATGTCAATTAATATTGATATTAATTATAAAAACCCTAAACACATATAAAACCCCAATCACATAAATAAAACCTCAATCACATAAAACAACAAGGGGGTATCATTTAAGACAAAGTCAAGGGGGGGTCCATAATGGAAAAACATGTCCACATGAGTCTCATAATGACCTATAAACTTTATCATCACTGCATAAGGGGGTCCATCAACAATGTGGTAATGTCCATCTTCATAGGCACTCCTAGGTCTCATGGACCATCCCGGGAGAGAGGAAGATGATCACACATCAACACATATTGGTATTACACTAAGATCTACCTGGTCAAAGACCAGGTTGCCCCAAAATACTTTTGGGGGCCCTAGAACACATCTAGGGTCTTATCCACCAAGGTACAAGACCAAGGATCAACCCATGCATTAGGCAAGGGTTCCTTGGAACACATCCAGGGGCCCTAGAACACATCTAGGGACTTATATCAACCACCAAGGAACACATCCAAGGATCAATCCAAGCACTTTGCAAGGATTCCCTGGAACACATCCATGGGACCTAGACACATCTAGGGACTTATATCAACCACCAAGGAACATATCCAAGGATCAATCCAAGCACTGAGCAATGATGATCCCTTAGGAACCTACCATTTGGATGAAATTTTCTTCCTAGAAGGAAGTGAGAAGATGCCTAAGGTTCCCAATGATGAATCTAATCAACTTTGGGTTTCTCCCAAAGATAGTTTGCTAAAGATTGGTTCACACTTGTCATTAGCTAATTCAATACATCTTGATACCTTTTTATATAAGAAGGATGTTAAAAAAAGTTTTTTTTAGCTTAAGATTGTTTCGGTGGAAGCTCTAATTTTTTAAACCCCATCATAACCCAAAAACTCACTCCCTTTGACCTAAGTTGTCATCCAATTTATGATGGTTATATTGAGTCTTGCACTAAAGAGAGGAGATATTATAACCATGTTATTATAATTGAGATAGGTAGACATACTACTTAGCTTCCATCTTCTACCAAAGGAGAAAAATTGTATCGTTGCATAAAGGAGGACCGTTTGGAGGCGGAGAGATAGTGAGATTGCAATGAACCATTTGGAGGCCCAAACATCATGAGACTGCAGTACACTCGAGTTGAAATGACCATTTGAGCTGGAAAGATGTGAGATTGTAGTGCACCCTTTGGAGTGTCAGATTAGATCAGATTATGATTAGGGTTATATTCTATATTTTATGGGAAGGGGTGGAGATCAGAAAATGCGTTGCAAAGAGAACATCATTTGCATTCATTTTTCCTTTGGCTAAACTGTTTAGGTATAAACTCAAATAAAAATAGTTTTAATCAATTTTGGAGAGATTGGGATTATGGTGTCCAAAATGAACAAAAGTGATCTTTACCAGGTGGCTTGTATCATGTTCAAGTACATAAAAAATTCCTCCATTCTAATGCGACTTCCCACACATGGGAATTTGGAGATATTTCAAAGTTGCTTGATAATGTAGTTGAAGATTTTCAAAATGGTGCAACTTTTGACATTGTGGACAAAATTCAGAACCCTAGGGACAATAGTCCAACTCTTCTTTTCCAAGATAATGGAGGTGGAATGGATCTCGATTGCATGCGGAAATGTATGAGCTTGGGTTACTAAGTGAAAAATAATAGCACAATTATAGGATGATATGGAAGTGGATTCAATACAAGTACGATGATATTAGGTGAAAATGTGATTGTTTTCAGTAGTTTTTCTCATGGAAGTCGTGCTACAAAGAGTATTGGGATCCTTTCTTACACATTTTTTAGGAGAAATATTCACAGTTGTTAAGGAATTCAGTTCTTTATGAGCATCAGATTGTATATTCCCATCAATAGAGTCCAAAAGAACTCTAGAAAAGAATTAGAAAAAAAATTACATGAAGAGCAGATAGGATGTCCTCAACTTGAGATCTCTCTCCATCGTGGCATCTGTGGTGTTGAATAAACATTTCAATTAAGACAAGGTGAGGAAATTTTTAAGTACCCCATAATCCCAACAATGTACACAGGTGGTTGGGTATGTTACAATTGGTATCAAAGCCAAGATTACAACACTAGGGGTTGTATGGTCTCAAGGGAAATGAATGAAAATGATTTTGGCATTTAACATTTGAAAAATAATAAGAAAAAAACATGCTCAAAGCCTTTCTGCCTCAAACGGTCATTTCAACTCAGGTGTACTATAATCTCATGATGTTTGGGCCTCCAAACGGTTCATTGCAATCTCATTATCTCTCTGCCTCCAAACGGTCATTTGGATTTGGTTGCACTGCAATCTCATAATCTCTAAGCCTCCAAATGATCATAATGTTCATTTTAGTAGGTTCCATTCCTCCAAATATATTTTCACCAAAACCAGAGCTTGACGTAGACCATGACCTAGACCACCACATAGAGATAGATATAGATTTAGACGTTGACCTAAAGCTTGATGTAGACCATGACATATACCCCCCTAGCTCCAGTTATACTCAATCCTTAACCCTATATTAACTCGATCCATGAGGACAATGGAGTATATTCATTTTTCTTTCTATGGAGATATAATAGAGGAAGGATTGATCTAAAGTTTTTCTCTCAAACAAAGATACTTCATGTTGAAAAATGACTAGCAAATTATAATTAAATTTAAAAATTGGTACCTCTTCAAAATATGTGATTTGGAGTTGGATCCAAAACTTTGTACCATGATTTCACCAAAATTTGTACCATGATTTCACTACATCCACACCTCCAAACGGTCATATGTCCATTTCATTGAATCCATCATTGTCTTGTGACTATTTCGTTGTCTCCCATTCACTCTCTACATCATTGAGAGTGAATGGGTGACAAATAAATAGTGATTTGACAATGATGGATTGAATGAAAGGGACATATGACCTTTTGGAGGTGTGGATGTAGTGAAATCACGGTAAAACGTTTGGGAGGGTAGGAATTTCTTATGATTATTATGATATTTTATTTTGATGAGGTGACGTAGATGTGTAATAAGGGGAGAGGGAGAGAAGGGGAGGGAGGGAGAGATCCAACAAGCGTCGTAATTTTAATTTTTAATGGAACCAATAACATGCACCTCATTTTTTCATATTTA
>JZKD02S1015283.1:82320-102556 GCA_000966675.3 Picea glauca
CTCTGTCAAATAAAAGGATGTTATAATTCTGGTGTGAAAGTGTTATCACAAAGGAAGACCAAGGGTTCAACGCTAAAACAGTGCACCAACAAAACCCTAACTACCGGCCCTTTCGGAAACACCTGTGAAGTAGATGAAGTCTCACTCGAGGTAGAGGAAGGGGTGGTTGTAGGACTTAGAAGTCTACAACCTTAGATGGGACACAGGTCTGTGATTCTAGTATTTAACATAACATTCAGTAGTAAACCTTCATCCATATCTAACCAATATCTACTCTGCAGATAAAACAGAGCATCGCAGCATTCACCCAGATCTAATGTATCTAAGTACTTAGCATAAGGAATTAGATTAGATCTAGAAGACTCAAGAAATAAGCAATTTCACAGAGGTCAGATCTAGCATCTAGATTCATCATAAGCACAAAGTATAAACAGATCTATCTATCTATCTATGTCAAGCACTTAGTAGATAGCACATAAGTACACCAACAACAACGCACAAAGCAGAGCAACACAACATATACGTGGTTCACCCCCACCCTGGGGCTACGTCCACCAACTCTTCTTCTTTATTAGATTCTTCAATTAGATACATTCACAGAGCCACAAAACCCTTACTCTGCATAGGATAGGAGATCTGCGCAGCTCACTAGATCCTCCTTCCTTGCGTTACAACACAAATCCCTTCACAGCCTATTACAACCACTTGCACTTAGCTCTACAAGTCTCTCACAGTATGCACAAAGCATTTACAAGCCACACTTGCACTTAGCACAACATCACATAGATGCCTCTTCTATATTTGTTTTTCCTTACATCGCCTAGACATCTATTTATATATTACAAAATAGGCCTAAGCATGGGTAAACGCATGGGCCGATATTCCCATACCCGTTACATATTCCCAAATCCCAAAAAGGGGCCGAGATCCTGCGATCTCTGCTTCATCTTGCGCTTCGCCTTCGACAGGTTGTTGAAGTCCAAAATGGCCAAACTTGACCAAGGATCTCTCAAAACTTGGTCGAGGGCCAACAGAGAGCCACTCCTTAAACTCCTACTCTGATTTATTTATTTCTCGTTTAGGTAGAGAGGGGCCTAATATTTTGAACAATGTAGGGTTATGTTTTGTATTGA
Organism: Picea glauca; assembly: GCA_000966675.3. Classification (NCBI taxonomy): domain Eukaryota; kingdom Viridiplantae; phylum Streptophyta; class Pinopsida; order Pinales; family Pinaceae; genus Picea; species Picea glauca. The sequence continues at coordinate 83,454 of JZKD02S1015283.1, forward strand.
ATTTACTCATCCATTTCTCTTCAGAACTGTCAAGTTGTTGATCTTTCCATTTGAGGCGGTCATGAATGTATTATGTGAGAAAGGAGATGGCTTTGCCCACCACTTTTTTTGGCTGCCTCAATTCATCATTGAAATTTATTTATTTTCCTGGTCATCCAAAGACTCCAATAGATATATTTGGGAAGGGGCTCCCACACTTGTCTAAATTGATATTTTTTCCTGAAATTCCCATTGTAATTATTCCACCGCTATGTGAAGTAATCGGTGCATAAGTGAGGCCAAAATAACCTTTGAATAAAGCCTTATAGAGAAAGAATCTAGATTTATTTGTATAGCCACAGTCCAAAAACAAATGGTATATAATCTCCTCATTATCGATATAGAGAACACATCTAGAAGGTCCTACGATTCTTCGTTTTTTAGATTCTAGAAAGTGAGTATTTTTCTCTGTACAAGAAGCCAACATAAATTGTTGATTTTGGGTTATCCGTTGTTGTGCCAAATGAACTTCTGCGTTCCTAAGAAATTTTAGTTGGTGAATTCCTCGAGTAGAGTATGGTACCCCTTTTTTACTGTGAAACTGGAATCGTCCCAACCTAGAGAATATTCTTGATATTTGTTTCTAGGAGCACAATTGTGCATAGAGAATATTGTTGATGATTGCAACTTCATGAGACATTCTCTAGATCGTACTCCTTTGGGCTGAGTTGAGATGATCTGTGAGAACACCTATGTGATAGGTGAGTCATAATCCTCTGGACTAAGTTGAAATCACTTTTTTTGGTCTCTTCTCGTGCTCCTCTAGAGTGAGTTGAGGTGACTTGAGATGGTCTCTTGCCGTACTCATATGGACTTAGTTGAGTTGACTTGAGATGAATCTCAAGTTCCTAGTCCTATGGATTTAGTTGAGTTAATCTGTTTGAGAGTGACGTCCCTTGTGGTTAAGCACATGTGGACATGTGGACTAGAGGATGTGTGTGAGACCCCTTTCTATATTGTCAAAGAGTAAGAGTATTGTGAAACCCTAATTTTTATTGTGAAGGGTACAAGTCGGTCCTAATGTGTAAAGATAATTGATATTGTGTAAAAGATTAATTGTATTATTGAGTTGTACAAGTCGGCCCTATTGTGCCAATATACACATCTATTTGATGAGTTAGGTCATGTATTTATTAGAGAGCTACATATCATATCTCATTCACTCAACCAATACTTGGAGAGCAGTAATTTGGTGATCACTTCTCTTGTAACACACCCATGACGGGACATAAAAATGTTCGCTTTTCTTAAAGGACAGATTCTCTATTCATGGTTTTTAATTTGGAAGGTCGAGGAACCAGTCCGACCTCCTGGTCAAGGATCTCTGATTCTAAATCCAAATGACTCTCTGAGACCTTCATGGTCTCATTATGTAATTAAACGCAGACCCTTTCGACATCCGAGTGCAGGTCTAAGGGTATCCGTGAACTTCCCCTTCGTGCCTACAAAATCTCAGAGTTTGGGCGCTAGCTCCTTTTATAATAAGACCCTTCCTTGATATGAACTTGGACGATGGCCTTACACAACCACGTGATTGCGGGCGCAGCCAAGGGTGGTTTGAAACCAAACTATTTTTTTCCCCGCAATTCACCTTGAGCCTCCACGTGTCCTTTCTCCAAAACCGTGGTCTGGATTGCAACCCACCCTCAACTTTTTAGAGTCCGCACACCTTTGGTCCCTGCAATACGATGGGACCATCGATCTCATTGACCTTGACGGTGCTTCTGAACTGACAACTCAAATCCATCCTTTTCCAATCTACGGATCAAATCTAACCTTTCTAAATCAAAGGTTGTGATTCATTTCATGATTCGGGTTACGGGGGTTTCAACTCTCAACCCTCTCTTCTTCCTCAGTAGCTATCTTCTGGAGTGAAAGATCTGTTGACACATTTCACTATAGATGTGTGGCTACAATTTCCTCCACGAGTTAGGCCTTCGGGAGTTTCAATTCTCAAACTCTCATTTCTTCCAGAGAGATTTTTCCGAAATGACAGATCGTCTGCCACACATCCTCCTCAATCGACGGTTCTTCTCCCTCTTTGGGGCTTTGGCCTCCTCAACCAAATCAATAGTCCTTCAGCTCCCTCCTTGATCAATGATCGACATCTTCTCTGGGTGTTCGGACCTTTTCCTCATCTCTCTTCTTCCAGAATTCTAGATCTGGCGCCGTGTGTCCACCTTCACATCGACGACTCGTCACTTCAAATGTCTGGACTTCGGAAATCTCAAATCTCAACTCTTGCTTTTTCCTAATGGATTTTATCCAGAATTGATAATCCATTGATGTGTGTCCCTCTCAGATCAATGGTTGTGATCCCTTTGCATCTTTGGACTTCGGATTTCTCAATTCTCAACATTCACTCCCCCTCGACGTATGTGGATTGTTGCCACGTGTCCTCTCGAATCAGACGGTTGATTTTTACTTCGGATCTTTACCTGAAATCCACAGATTTATTCCACCTGTCCTCTAGGTCTAACAACCCAGATTTCCTTCGGGTCTTCGGGTTTCAGAAGTTTCAACTAAAACTAAAACTCCAATGCAATTTACTCAAAGCTTGTGATCTATCGCCACATGTCTCTATGGATCTAACGGTCCAGAGACCTTCGGCTATTTGACTCTTCGACCCTTCGTCTCTTCAGAACTTCAGCAATTTGGCGCTTCGGGAGTTTCAAACTCTTATGCACCCATTTCTTCGGAGTGCTTTTACCCCAAATACACGATCTCCTAACATGTATCCCCCTGGCAATCAACGACCAGGATTTACTTCAGCTATTTGTCCTCCTCCTTTTCCACAAACCTCCAAAGTTGTGGATCTTATGCCACCTGTCCTCCTTGACGATGGACGGTCCCAAATTACTTCGGGACTTTGACAAGTGCACTCTCCTGCGTACACAAGGGTTAATTCTTGTGCACTTACTTCTGGATCCAACAATTACTGGTCCTTTGCGCTCAGATCCAACAGATGGGATATGTTCCTCTTCTCTACGCTTCCTTTGTTCATTGGACGTTGATCTAATGGTCCAGGATCCTCTCCACAACCGATCTGATGGTTATTGTCGCTCCTCCTCCTGAGCTTTCAACTTCCTCTATATTAGAGGATTTTCTAAGTATTCAAAGGCCTCGGCCTTTATTCCTCCTACGAGTCTGTCTCTTGGACCTCGTCTGCACTTCTAAAAAGCGCTTATCTCTTCTGAGCTTGATCTTCTTGAAGATCTCGATTTCCCACACACTCCTTGCATTTCAGGGATCTTGTCAAACTCATATCGAAGGTCAACAATGATCGATGGTTCACAATAATTGTGGGGCCCCAACATGTGTGCTCTTTATCAGATATTTCAACCTCCACAATCTGGAAAGTGCTCACCCAACTTGGTTTAACCGGAATCAATGATCTTCCATCCCAATGGGATCAACGACATTGGTGAATTACGGGCCGCGAACTAGCACGTCCGCTACTTTCACCTTCACACTCTACAATGATTCCCCACCCTCTATCTCCATTCATAGATCGACAAATCGTAGTGATTGCGGTGTTCAACCTTCGCAATCAGGGGAGTGCTCGCTTGAATCTAGTCTAATCCTAGTCATTGATCTTCCATTCCTGACGAGATAAAGGACATAGGTTGATTGCAGATGTGAACTAACATGTTCATTGTTAGATTCTTAAGTCATGGGTAGTTCTGGTAATTTGACTATTGTCTACCTCCTAGATCTGACGGTCAGGACAATTCCCGGGCATCCTCAGAGTTAACTTTGGGACTTCAGGGATTTTACCTCCCTTACGACGAACTTTCTCAGTTCGCCAAACTCACGAAGTTCGAATGACTCTAGGGTTAACTCCCATGATCTTTCTTGTACTCAACGGTCACAACAGACTGTGGCTTCTTTCAAACACTTTTCATCCAATTGTCTTCCAAACAAGCGACCCTCCCTTTCAATACTTTAACCTCATTGTTCTCCTTGAGCTTCGTTAGCTCTGAAAGTATTAAGAGATTTGCGCTCTTTCTCTTGAACTTAATGCTTGGAAGAATCCTTCTGCGCACCCCTTACACTCATTCGTCAACTCTAGAACTTAAGTGGCTCTCGATCTATGCATGCCTTGCAGAGAGCCCATGCATACATGCACTATCTATCTTGAGCTTTAACAGAATCCCTCCTCAAAGGGACTAAGAACGACTAGGAGTGTCGACATGCGTACGTGAAACTATGCCCAACGTCAACGAACTCACAGTTCATGGATCTAGCTTAAGCCACCACAGGGCGCAAGCATTTACAAATACAAAACATGTCCAATCCATACTTGCTTAAATACACAATTTAAACCAGAATAAAGAGATATAGTATAACCATTAAGAAAACATACACATCCCTAGGTCCTTCACAGTATATCCCTTTTCATTACATAATTACAGCTTAATTTCATAGGGTATGAGAATACTTATCTATTACAAGTTGCCTCCAACCAACTGAATGTGGGAGTGCGCCTTTCCACCCAACCATAGGCTCAGAGGAATTCATTCTTAGCACTATGGAAACCCTGGTGCCAAGTCATGATATCACTAGGGAATTTACGCCATCTCTCAGAGAAACTCTCTTTGTCACAGCGACCCTGCGAGGTTTATCAGATGCTTCCCCGGCATCCAACTCGCGTTCGTTTCCTTCAGGTCATGTTCTCGACACTTCCTTTTGGTTTTCACATCTCACTTACAATCTTGTGCTCTCATCTAATGTCTCCTCTCTTCTTGTGTCTCTGTATGTATCTTACCTTCCCTCCTTTGGAAGGTTTTTCGACCTGTCATGTTCCTTCTGTCAGAAGGAAGCTCGAATCTGCAGGTCTTTGTGGTACTTCGAGCTAACATCTTGCAGCTAGACCATGTTTCCATTCATGGGGCTGGTTGATGATTCAACCACTGGTCCTTTGTTCATTAACTAATTTATTTCCTCTAGAGATGTCATGGATCGTACTTCAAGGCTTCACCCCCCAACAATCAATTATGGGTAGTTTAACAATAATACATTTACATTTTCCACGTGTCTTAGCATGGTAATCCTATTTTATGATTAATTACAAGCTGGGGGAAACAAGGGTGTTACAATTCCCTCCCCCTTAAAGGAACATTGTCCTCGGTGTTCTTTCTCAAAAACACATGTCATGCCTTTCTCATTCAGTTGTTTCAGAAATCTTGATCCTTATTCCTCGGTCAAGTTCTTTTTTAAACCTTTAATATTGGTCACCTACTTTCAATAATTCTTGGACAACAAGAACATTAATCATAGTCTTGTGCAAAAACATTGCATAAAAAATTCTAGGAAAATTTCATAATCTTAGCACAATAATTATCTGCGCAGTTTGTAGATTTGTATCCACATGGTTGTTTTGTTATCCATGCTCATTGTTTTTCCTTGGCATACCCATTGGGTGCATGATCCCAAACAATATTTTACAATAACTATCAAGGTTTCATCTTCCTTTTGGTCACTCACCCTCCAGGCCCAGGCTCAGGCATCCCCTTCTCTATTATATAGTCCCTCGGGTGATCCATCTTGCATTGCCAAGTTTTTCTCGCACACGAAGAACTACATATCGTGTGCATGATCCCAATCAATAGTTTACAAGAACTATTAAGGTCTCCTCTTCCTTGCGTTCACTCACCCACCAGGCCAAGGCTCAGGCATCCCCTTCTCTGTTATACACTCCCTCAGGTGATCCATCTTGCATTGCCAAATTTTTCTCGCACAGAAAGAATTCCAGAGACTCTATCGAGTCTTACAATTGAGGTGTCCCTCAGAATTGCTCTATCGAGGCATCCCTCCATCTTGTGTTACCTCAACACAACATATTCTAGGTGATCATGGCTTACCATGGGGTTCTCATGGCTCAACAGTAGCCATTTTTCATGTTTTTACAGCTTGATAGCCTTCTGGATCAGCTAAAGTTAGGGACGAAGGTTACTCTCCTTCTCCTAGCACATAAATAGTTAGGGATGAAGGTTACTCTCCTTCTCCCAACTCAATCATAGATAGGGACGAAGGTTACTCTCCTACTCCCGACTCAATCATAGATAGGGATGAAGGTTACTCTCCTTCTCTTGAGTCAATCTCTATTTCATGCGATCGGATTATACTCTTTCTCACAGTTCTCCCTCGAACCCGAGATCTCACTCTCTTGTCTCGGCACTCTTCGTAGATCTTTTCCTTTTACCTGTATCATAGGTATACATAAATTCACGAGACATCTTAAATTTTAAATTCAAAAAACTTCTTGTAAATTTTTCATCCACAGATTTCCAAATTCCACATTTTGTTTTCATATTTGTTTCGCACAGGAAACAGATTCATAATTATGGGACTTTCCTTCCCATAGCAGTTTGGCTCAACGGGAAATTGGTCTTCCTTATGTCTTACAATGCTACCATATTCAAGAATCCTTTGTTTCCTGCACTTTCAACTTCAATCAGCCAAACAAATTGTTAGTTTCTCATGCTCATTTATTTTTATTGCACTTTTATAACGCCATCACAACCAATTTCATAATTGTGCATACTATCAATCAAATTCACTTTCTCAAAAATAACTACCATTCCTTGTAGTTTGGTTCAGTATACAATTGGTCTTCCTTATGGGCTTACAATACTGCCATATCCAAGACCCATTTCCTCCTGCAATTTCAACATTCCTCAGCCAAACAAATTGTTAGTTTTCATGCATCTTACCTTTTCAAAATCAAGCATACTAACAGTCCAAGTCATTTTCATCTATTCAAGGATACAAAGAAAAAGGATACATCATCCCTTACCTATTCTTCATTTCATCCTACCAAATTTTTCAAAATGTAATTCAGATGTCAACTAACTTTAATGAATGTGCCAACGTTCGTGGCCACATTCATACCCATTGCACCCTCGCATTGATTTTAAGTTTCCCACACTTTATGACAAGTATTTTTCCATGGTGTGTTGGATCTTAGCCAATCTTTTCACCATATGGCTTATTCATTTTCATTCATTCTTACAGCAGGACCATACTTCCTGCCATAGGCCGATCACGATCCCAAAACGACACACATGAAACTCAAAAGTTTCACATGAATGCCTTTAAGCATTCCTCCTTCATTAATAACCAGGGTCCCAACACTCATGGCCACCCAAATTTGGTTTTATCTAACACCTATACAATGTAAGTAGAAATGTTGGAAGGTCCTCCTTCCTCAATGGGAAATCCATTGTATGTCCTTTACACAAACATGCATTTCCTTGAATCAATTCCATGCAACGTGCTATCTATGAGAACTTTTTTGTTTCCAATTGTTCCTTGATTGGTCCATGTATTCATGACATATCAGTTCATGAATTCTTCTGAGGATTACAATCAGTCTTTACTACTAGAGGTTCACACCTCCATCATTCAGGTTCTCCTTCCTTAATCATACCCTACTTGGGTATCTGAGGCATACAACTACCTTTCAACGTTCCCTACATAAAATTAAGATCGTAAAACATTTCAGAAGGGATTCTTACCCAATCCTTTCATACATTATGCCACATAGGCATGAACACTTTTATACCGGTTTTGGTTTTTAGCACCCCCTCTGATATTATCCCATCAGTGGTGCTCCATGGGGACCTTTAAAGTCCCTTCAAAAATATTTCAAAAAGAACCTTCTCATAGCCATCCTCTAATTGAGGTTATTCATTATTGGCAACTGTCTTTCTCAACAGTTCCAATCTATTTATTTCTACACATGGCATACATCATAAACACATTAGTCATCATGTAAAAATTCAAGTACCATAGCAATTAAATTAATAAAACATTTTCAGACATGTCATAGAATATTTGTATGCACTTCATCACATTATCCTTAATGTTTTCATGAGTGCAATACTGATAGTTCTCAATTGTTTCTGTAGTAATACAATCCTCATCACTATGGTGTCAAAACATTTACTTTCATCAACGTACTAGCTTTCTCCTCCCATGGAAAAACATAATGCACAGCAAGAAAAGAATTGAGGCTCTCCCCTTCTTCAAATTCTTTCTACATCGCCTGAGACTTTTCAGCCCATCTGAGTTATTTCTAAGGCCTCACTATCATTTCTCTTCTTTTGCAATTTACTCCTTGTTGGGATCTTCCTGCTCTTTTCCTTGAGCACCCTTGGTTAGGCCTCACCCTAACATTTTTGGAATACAACAACATGCTTTAATAGCAAACCTTTTTGTTCATAATGGGTCATGAACCTGTGCATCCTACACATTATCATTCGGTTATCATAATGGTCAATATTCATTTATTACTCTTCTATTCCTTATATGATGTTTTTCAAAATGTAATCCAGGATTCTGGTATATATATATATATATATATATATATATATAATTTTGTGGCTCACTGCTTAATTCTTAGCAGTCATTAAGGTTGTGACTTTGTTTTCCTGACAGAGTCTTCACACAGTCCCACCACAGGGAACTCCTTCAGCATGCAACTTCTTTATTCCATATCAATCACTATTTGTGATGGCCTCAACCTTGAGTTAGCTTCCACAATTTACCAAATATCCCATAAGGAATATAAACATGCATCTTTGTCATGTACCCAAATTATGTATCCATACATACTTTGGTTTTGTTAACTTACATCATACATGTGCATCACTTTCACGATTAATATCATTCCTACCTAACCGGTAATAATATCAGGCTTCATATTAGGACGCTCCACAATGCATTAAACCCATGTACTCAAGCATAATTAAACACAGATAAGTATTCATCATGCTATCTTATTGCTTGTACTTTTTCCATGTCATTCACACACATGGACATATCCGGCTTCTATATCCTTTTCCCAAGGATCTTCCAATCATCCTTATGATCATGTATACACATTCATGTATAAGTAGGTGCATCTCTTGCACCTTTTTACCTCATGCATTCACTTGATGGTTTAATTCCATCATTAGTGTCCTTTAGTTTGAGATTTCAATCACTTACAAGACTAATCTCACAGTCATATCTCGTATTGATGTTTCCTTCTCTCAAGGAAACAACCAACCAGGGTCACATTCCTCTTTATGTGACAACGTCTGGCAAGAAAACCTTCCTTCCTCAGCATCCATAGGTTTTTACCCATCTCACTTTTCTCTGGTCACGAGGAGTTATATACTCCGATTTTAATTTAAATTAATAACTATAACTACCAAGGATCCTACCTGATCCTATCAGATTCCTTTAAACCCACAAAGGTACTAACCATTATATAATCCACCATCATCAGTGACTGAAGTTCCAATTGCCCATGCTTAGAAGCAGTGTTACAAACACAAGGTCATTCATCCTTAGAGCTTCAGTTGCCCTTGACATAACCCTACCACCTTCAGCTATCCACATTCAAGTCTTATTATAAATTTTAATTAGCATATCCCTACTCAAGTAAGATTAGTTATCACTTTGACAAAGGGCTAAAGAAATTATTCTGTTGAAATTCAACAAGAATTCCCAAAATCACAGGATCAATCTGCAGTCCTTCTCCTCAACGAGTAAATGCAGATAACAATACCTCCTTACATGACTCATAGATGAGCCCAAGCAGGCCAACTATTGTAACCATGCTCTGATACCAATTTGTAACACACCCACGACGGGGCATAAAAATTTTCGCTTTTCTTAAAGGACCGATTCTTTATTCATGGTTTCTAATTTGGAAAGTCAGGGAACTAGTCCAACCTCCTGGTCAAGGATCTCCGATTATGAAGCCAAATGACTCTCTGATACCTTGATGGTCTCATTCTGTAATTAAACACAGACCCTTTCGACATCCGGGTGTAGGTCTAAGGGTACCCTCGACCTTCCCCTTCATGCCTACGAAATCTTAGAGTCTGGGTGCTATCTCCTTTTCTGATAAGCCCCTTCCTTGATATGAACTTGGGCAATGGCCTTACGCAACCACATGATTGCGGGAATGACCAAGGGTGGTTTGAAACCAAACTAATTTCCACCCTGCAATTCACCTTGAGCCTCCACGTGTCCTTTCTCCAAAACCGTGGTCTGGATTATGGCTCGCTCTCAAATTTTTAGAGTTCGCGCACCATCGATCCCCACAATGTGATAGGATCGTCGATCTCATTTACCTTGATGGTTATTCTAAACTAACTACTCAGATCCATCCTTTCTGAATCTACGGATCAGATCTAACCTTTCTAAATCAACGATTGTGATTCATTTCGTGATTCGGGTTTCGGGGGTTTTAACTCTCAACCCTCGCTTCTTCCTTAGTAGCTATCTTTCGAAGTGGAATATATGCTGACACCTATCACTAAAGATGTATGGCTATGATTTCCTCCATGAGTCCGGCCTTCGGGAGTTTCAGTTCTCAAACTCTCATTTCTTTCGGAGATATTTCTCTGAAACGACAGATCGTCTGCCACAAGTCCTCCTCAATCGACGGTTTTGCTCTCACTTTGGGGCTTTGGCCTCCTCAACCAGATCAATAGTCCTTCAGCTCCCTCCTTGATCAATGATTGATATCTTCTCCAAGTATTCATACATTTTCATCCTCTCTCTTCTTTCAGAGTTCTAGATCTGGCGACACGTTTCCACCTTCACATTGACAGCTCTCGTCGCTTCGGATTTCCGGACTTCGGAAATATCAAATCTCAACTCTCACTTTTCCCCAATGGATTTTATCTGGAATTGATAATCCACTGACGCATGTCCCTCTTGGATCAATGGTTGTGATCCCTTCACATCTTCAGACTTTGAATTTCTCAATTCTCAACTTTCACTCCCCCTCTACGTATACGGATTGTTGCCGCGTGTCCTCTCGAATCGAACGGTTGATTTTTACTTCGCGTCTTTACTCGAAATCCACATATTTATGCCACATGTCCTCTGGGTCTGAAAACCTAGATTTCCTTCTCATTTTCAGGTTTCGTAAGTTTCAACTAAAACTAAAACTCCAATGCAATTTACCCAAAGCTTGCGTTCTATCACCACGTGTCTCTCTGGATCTAACGGTCCAGAGACCTTCATCTCTTCAGCTCTTCGGCCCTTCGGCTCTTCGGCTCTTCGGCCCTTCGGCACTTTGGCTTTCTAGTGCTTCATCTCTTCGACACTTCATCTCTTCGGTGCTCGAGAGTTTCAAACTCTTATGCATCCATTTCTCCGGAGTGCTTTTACCCGAAATACACGATCTCCTGACACGTATCCCCCTGGTGATCAATGGTTGGGATTTACTTCAGTTGTTTTTCCTCCTCCTTGTCCACAAACCTCCGAAGTTGTGGATCTTATGCCACCTTTCCTCCTTGATGCTAGACAATCCCAAATTACTTCGGGAAGTTGACAAGTCCACTCTCCTGTGTACACAAGGGTTAAGTCTCATGCACTTACTTATGGATCCAACGGTTATTGGTCCTTCGTGCTCAAATCCAACAGATGGGATCCGTTCCTCTCCTCTGTGCTTCCTTTTTTCACTAGACATTGATCTAATGGTCCAAGCTCCTCTCCACAATCGATCTGACGGTTGTCGTCGCTCCTCCTCCTGGGCTTTCAACTTCCTCTAACTTAGAGGATTTTCTAAGTATTCAAAGGCCTCGGCCTTTGTTCCTCCTACGAGTCTGTCTCTTGGACCTCTTCTGCACTTCTGAAAATCACTTATCTCTTCAGAGCTTTATATTCTTTAAGATCTCGATTTCCCATGCACTCCTTGCATTTTAGGGATCTCGTCAAACTTAGATCGAAGGTCAACGACGATCAACGATTCACAGTCATTGTGGGGCCCCAACATGCATTCTCTTTATCAGAGAGTTCGACCTCCGTAATCTAAAAAGTGCTCACCCAACTTGGTTTAACCAAAATTGTTGATCTTCCAGCCTGACGAGATCAACGACGTTAGTGAATTGTGGGTCGTGAACTAGTGCGTCTGCTACTTTCACCTTCACACTTCGCAATGATTCCCCACCCTCGATCTCTATTCATAGATCAACAATTCACAGTGATTGTGGGGTTAAACCTCTTCAATCAGGGGAGTGCTCACTCGACTCTAGTCTAATCCTAGTCATTGATCTTTCATTCTCGATGAGATCAATGACGTAGGTTGATTGCGGACGTGAACTAACATGGTCGATGTCAGATTCTTAAGTCATGGGTAGTTATGGTAATTTTACTATCATCTACCTCCTAGATATGACGGTTGGGATGGTTCTTGGGCATCCTCAGATTTAACTTCGGGACTTCAAGACTTCAGGGATTTTACCTCCCTTACGATGAACTTTCTCAGTTCTCTGAACTCGTGAAGTCTGAATGACTCCAGGGTTAACTCCCATGCTCTTTCCCATACTCAATGGTCACAACAGACCGTGGCTTCTTCCAAACAGATTTTGTCCGTTCATCTTCAAAACAAGGGACCCTCCCTTCCGATACTTTAACCTCGTTCTTATCCTTGATATTCGTTAGCTCTGAAAGGCTTAATATCTTTGCACTCTTTCTCTTGAACTCAACGCTTGGAAGAATCCTTCTACGCGCCCCTTATGCTTATTTTTCAACTCTAGAACTTAACTGGTTCTCGGTCTCTACCTACCTCATAGAGATCTTGTGCATACATGCACTATCTCTCCTAAGATTTAACAGACTCCCTCCTTAAAGGGACTCAGAACGACTAGGAGTGTTGACATGTGTACGTGAAACTATGTGCAAGGTTGACAAACTCACATTTTGTGGATCTAGCTTAAGCCACCACATGATGAAAGAATTTACGAATACAAAATATGTCCAATCCATACTTGCTTAAATACACAATTTAAACAAGAATAAAGAGATATAGTATAACCATTAAGCAAACATACACATCCCTGGGTCCTTCACAGTATATCCCTTTTCATTACATAATTACAGCTTAATTTCACAGGGTATGGGAATACTTATTTATTACAATTTGCATCCAACCAACTGATTGTGGATGTGCACCTTTCCACCCAACCATAGGCTTAGAGGAATTCATTCTTATCACTCTGGCCACCCCCATGCCAAGCCATGATATCACTAGGGAATTTACGCCATCTCTCAGAGAAACTCTCTCTGTCACAGCGACCCTGCGAGGTTTATCAAATGCTTCCCCGGCATCCAGCTCGCATTCAGTTCCTTCAGGTCATGTTATTGGCACTTCCTTTGGGTTTTCACATCTCCCTTACGAGTTTATGATCTCGTCTCGTTTCTCCTCTCTTGTTGTGTCTCTGTATGTATCTTACCTTCCCTCCTTTGGAAGGTTTTTCGACCTGTCATGTTCCTTATGTCAAAAGGAAGCTCAGGTCTGCAGGTCTTTGTGGTACTTCAAGCTGACATCTTGCAGCTAGACCATGTTTCCATTCATGGGGGTGGTTTATTATTAAACCACTGGCATCTTGGCTTGTACTTCAAGGCTTCACTCCCCAACAATTAGTTATGGGTAGTTTAACAATAATACATTTACATTATCCACATGCCTTAGCATGGTGATCCTATTTTATGATTAATTATGAGTTGGGGGAAACAAGGGTGTTACATCTCTCTTGGGCTATCTTTCTTGGTCATAGAGCACCTTCTTGTGTGCGCTAGGGTTTATGGTGTGAAGGTTCTTCTCTTGGAAATATAATAAAGGGTTGTTGGGTTTTTCCCTTGGTTGAGAATGGTTTTCCCAAGATAACTTCTTATGTCTTGTGCATGGTTATTCTTATTGTGATCTTGGTTATTGCACCTATTGTGTTGTTGCATTGTTTATGGTTCAAGTTCATGCTAAATTGAAAATAAACTACATGTTCTTGAGAATTCATTAAAAATTCAACATGGTATCAGAGTAGTGTTCCTGAAGAGCCATTACACAAGCTACTCCAACACTTTTCCAATATAGTTGTCATCTTCTTATTGCAACTGCAAAAACAACCCTTACCCTTTTCCTTGTCAAGCTAGTTTTATCACTTTCCCTTGGAAATTTGGGCCTAATTTTTGTACAGACAGGTACGGCCCAGTCTAGCACATCACCTGCAACTCTCAAATTGAAAATTGAAGAAGTTTGGATTTTAGGTTTTCTAGGGTTTTTGTAGATTTCATCCTCTAGGGTTTATGTAGGTCATTAAAGAATTTTGCAACTCACTGGGGTTATTTTGACTCTCCAAGGATTCTTGTTGGTATTCATAAGTCCAATGAAACCTAGGGTGTATATCCTATCCTAGCCATTAGATTTCTGAAGCTAGGGTTTCTAGCCTAGCTGTTAGGGTTTATGAAGAACCTGCAGGCCATAAGGAACATAACTTTGGTGGAAGATAGGCTTGATGAATAAAGAAAATTCATCTCCTGGAATTCAAGGTTACGCATCACTCTAGAATAGAGTGACCTATTGAGATTGATAGAAGTAACTCTATCAACAACAACTATAGATGAAGAAAAGGATGAATGGAAGACATATGATGTCAAAGCTAGAAAGATAATCATCTATTCAATAAGAGATAATCTACTACCTCACATCTCTACCTTGATGACAAATTATCTAATGTATGATGTGTTGAAGAAGATGTTTGAGAGCAACAACACTAACATAGCTCTTACATTGAAACACCAACTTCAAAATCTCAAGATGACGAAATATGACACCACTGCTACCTTCTTCGTGAAGTTTTTAGAGATCAGAGATCAGTTAGGTGCCATTGGAGAAACCATAATAGACAAAAAAAAAATCATGATTAATCGCAATGATCTTATATTCCATTGGGAACCATTCATTCAAACTATCAATGGAAGAGCATATTTACCTCAGTTTGATCGTCTATGGGCAAACTGCACTCAAGAGGACCAAAGCAAGATTGAGAATGATTGTATACTAGGTTAATTTTTGTACTACATTCCTTATTTGATTTCATCATTACTCTGTAATAAATTGCATTTGATAATGAAGGGTATTATCCCTGATATGGGAGCCCTCATGACTTGGACCATTATCCCTAGTACGAGAATCCAAATTTTTTTCTTGGTTGGTTATTATCCTAGTACAGGAGGCCATTTTAGTTGGTATCCCTACAAGAGGCCATATTGGTTATTATCCTAGTACGTGAGGCCAAATTTATGTATTGAGGAAGGGATCAAGAGGGAGTACATCATTCCTTATAACCCTCAGCAGAATGGGGTTGCAGAGAGGAATAATAGATCCATTGTTGAGGTAACCAAAGCAATGATACATGATCAGAATCTACCTATGATTATGTGGGAAGAGGCATCCATGACAATTGTGTACGTTCAAAACAGGAGTACTCGTAAGATTCTATAGAACATGAATCCCGAAGAAGCTTTCACCAGAGTGAAGCCTGAGGTTGGACACTTCAGGGTATTTGGGTGTCTAGTATACATTCATGTACCCAAGGAAAAGAGGACCAAGCTAGACCCTTAAGGTAGAAAGGGTACATTTGTGGGGTACAGTGAATCTTCGAAGGCATACCGGATCTACATCCCTGGTCAGAGACAAATCAAGGTTATCGGAGATGTCACCTTTGAGGAAGAGATAGCCTTCTGAAGATCCAAAGAATCTCATATGGAGATTGACAACGAGAAGAAAGAAGAGACAATACATTCTCCCCCTTCAGTAGTCCTGAGGGAGACAGTTACTGATCCAGTTGATCTAGTTGATCATGTAGCTCCAATTGATGTTCCTAAAGACATTGCAATAGGCCAAAAGAGGCATGCATGGGCTCGACGGACTCTGCAGGAGGCAGAGGGACATTCAACTCTTAATGGTACATTTTGAGAGAGAAAGAGACTAGAGATATTTTCGAGCTATGTTTCAGCTATGAGCCACATCATTGATATTGATCCTTCTTGTCATGGAGAAGCAATAGGTCAACAGGTTTGGAAAGATGACATGACCAAAGAGTATCAATCCATCATGGAGAATAATGTGTGGGATATTGTTCTAAGAATGAAAGGGAAGTTTGTAGTGACTTCCAAGTGGATCTATAAGATCAAAAATCAAGTTGATGGAAGTGTCGATAAGTAAAAACGGTGATTTTTGGCTAGAGGATTCTCTCAGGTGGAGGTAATAGATTATGAGGAAACATTTTCTCCTGTTGCTTGATGCACTTCCATCCATACGATTATTTCCCTTTCCGCATCCATGTTTTGGAGACTGCATCATATGGATGTGGAGACAACCTTTCTCAATGGAGAAATTGAGGAATAAATTTACATCGAGCAGCCAAATGGATTCATGATACATGAGAAGGAGTCTCGTGTGTGCAGGTTGAAGAAATACCTGTATGGACTAAAGCAGGCATCTCTTGCATGGTATGAGAATATTGATGGATACTTGATGAGTTTGGGCTTCAGCAAGAGTGTTGTTGATCCTAACCTATACTACAACATTGTTGGTGACGAGTGCTTGATTTTGGTCCTATATGTTGATGACTTATTCCTCATTCGTTCAGAAAGCCTTATTGTTGAATGCAAGCGTGCATTAGCTTCTGAATTTGAGATGATGGACCTTGGTATGATGCACTACTTATTGGGACTAGAAGTGTGGCAGAGGA
The DNA here is from genome assembly GCA_000966675.3 of Picea glauca. Classification (NCBI taxonomy): domain Eukaryota; kingdom Viridiplantae; phylum Streptophyta; class Pinopsida; order Pinales; family Pinaceae; genus Picea; species Picea glauca. Next base: position 100,037 of record JZKD02S1015283.1, read on the forward strand.
CTGATGAGATTCTCTTGAGTCATTTGAAATACACAGTTGAGATATTGAAAAATTCAGGATGACAAACTGCAAGTTCATGCCTACATCGATGGTGATGAATCTGAAGAAACTAAGTGAGACTTATTCTAACTCAGGTGAGATTTATCCACATCTTTACAAATAGTTGATTTGATCATTGATGTATCTAGTTAACACCATACCTGATATATGATATGCATTGAGTGTACTAAGTCAGTTTATGAGTCAACCGATACAAACACACTGGATAGAAGTGAAGCATGTATTGAGATATTTACGAGGCACAGTTGGTTATGGCCTGATATATGCCTTTGGTGTAGACATGAGATTGCATGGATATGCCGATGTATATTGAGCAGGGATCGCAGTGGACCGAAAGAGTACCTTCGATTTTTGTTTTACTTTGGGATCTTCCATGGTTTCTTGGTGCAGCAGGAAACAAACTTTAGTGGCTTTGTGTATCGCAGAAGTTGAGTACATTACATTATGTGTGGTAGTCTGTGAAGTAGTGTGGCTTTGCAATCTCCTTATAGACTTATTTAGACATGAGATGGATTCCACCATTATATATTGTGATAAACAGAGTTGTGTGAATCTCTCATAGAATCATGTGTTTCATGATAAATCGAAACACATCGAGATCAAATATCATTACATCAGAGATATGGTGCAGAGGAAAGCAATACATGTGTAGTACCTTTCTACACATGAGCATGTTTCATATGTCTTCACCAAACTTCTTGCCAGGATGAAGTTCGAGTACTTCCGTGAGAGACTTGGTTTGGTGGAGAATGCCTCGCTAGCTGAGAGGGAGTGTTGATGATTTCAGCTTCATGAAATATTCTCCAGATCATAATCCTCCAGATTGAGTTGAGATGATCTATGAGAACGCCTATGTGATAGGTGAGTCATACTCCTCTAGAATCAATTGAGATGACTTGTGTTGGTCTCTTGTCGTGCTCCTATTCACTGAGTTGAGATGACTTGAGATGGTCTCCTCTCGTACTCCTATGGAATTAGTTGAGTTGACTTGAGATGGATCTCCAGTTTGTACTCTTATGGATTTAGTTGAGTTGATCTGTTTGAGAATGATGTCCCTTGTGGTTGAGCACATGTGGACTTGTCCCTAGTGGCAGAGCACTAGAGGATGTGTGTGAGACCCCTTGCTATATTTTCAAAGAGTAAGACTATTGTGAAACCCTAATTTTTATTGTGAAGGGTACAAGTCGGCCCTACTGTGTAAATATAATTAATATTGTGTAAAATATTAATTATATTATTGAGTTGTACAAGTTGGCCCTATTATGCCAATAGACACATATATTTGATGAGTTAGGTCATGTATTTATTAGAGAGATACATCCCCATTGTGGATCATATATCATTCACTCAACACATACTTAGAGAGTTGTAATTTGGTGCGCACTTCTCTCATGCACTATCTTTCTTGGTCATAAAGCACCCTCTTGTGTGCGGTATGGTTTATGGTGTGAAGGTTCTTCTCTTGGAAATATAGTAAAGGGTTGTTGGGTTTTTCCCTTGGTTGAGAAGGGTTTTTCCAGGATAGCATCTTGTGTCTTGTGCATGGTTATTCTTCTTATGATCTTGGTTATTGCAGTTATTGTGTTGCTACATTGTTTATGGTTCAAGTTCATGCTAAATTGAAAAGAAACTACATATGCTTGAGAATTCATTAAAAATTCAACAAAGATAAGAGATTTGAGTAGTGGAGATAGTGGTTCAGGAGGGGTGAGAGGCATCCAATGATCCCATGACCTAATGTTTTCATTCCAAATGGAAAAATAAAAAATGGTAAATATTACTTGCTCTGTCATCCAAGCTCACAAAGGAGCTAATTCCATACACTACGAGAGGCAATCCCTGCCTAGAACAATTTCATCCTATATTTCGATGCACCTACCATTACCAAGTATACAGGACAATTTATCCCAAATGAGAGGAGTAGAAACAAGGAGAAGTTTGAAAATTTGAGATCCTTTATCCACTTTGGGTGAATTTTCTAGGCATCTATGTCTTGTACTTGTGAAGTATTTTTTCAGAAGCGATCGTTTCCACCAAGATTTTTTCCTAGAGATAAATCTCTACAATAGAATTGCACCCATTGAAATATCCATGAGCCTTGGCTCCCTATAATGTCCCCACTTTGGGACATCATCACAGGGCAGCGATTTATGATGACCAGAGTAGCCAGATGGGTGCTAGAGCGAGTACAGGGATATTTGAGAGGCATTGTGGGGTCCAGCTTGCATTGATGATCATATTCCATAATTATGATCCATTCTACACAGGTTGGCTTTGGTTTCGTTGCATTCCGACGATTTTCATGATTTTAACTATTTTGAGCTATAAGTCAATGGAATTCACTAAAGAGGTCATTTTGGGCACATTACTTGGAGGAACCTATCAGTGTAATAGCTCATTGGAATCGGGAGGAGAAACACTATAGGATGGGATGGCTAGAAGTGACTTTCAGTGGCCAGG
>JZKD02S1015283.1:126372-143216 GCA_000966675.3 Picea glauca
AAGGGTCACATATCCCCTTACCTCATGACATGTCAATGTATATTTATACACAATAACAATGCTTATTGTAACCATAAATCATTATTCAATCTTATATTACATATTTGCAAATATATTATGTGAATTTCATAATAAACATAAACTATGTATTTCATTAGTTATGAACTATGCATATTAAACTCTCACTTTGCTTTAATGATCATACTAAAAATGACAAGAAACTTATCTTTAAAACTTTTCTATATTGAGTGGCTCGGTGAATATGTTTGCACTTTTCTCTCAATATTGTATATCTTTCTCTTCATTCTCCGACAATTGTCAAATTTAGTAACAATGAATTCTCACATGCTATGTTAAACTATAAAAAAAATACAGTTTTTTTCCAACTTTAATATTCTGATTATCACAATAAAATGTAGTAGGAACAAGTTATACAACTTACAAATCAATGATCATCCTCTTAGACCAAATTGTGCCATATGTTGAAACTATTGTTTCCCTATTCTCTACTTTAATGAAGAAAAGTGGCATTGCTTGTTGCCTCTTACTCAATGATGAAACTACACTTGTAACAATGTTGAAAAGATGCCTCATGGTGGTTTTCTTATCATCCACTAACCTTTGTGAAATTTGAATCTTTATAACCTATAAGAAAAAAATCCTACCCTCTACCATACAAGGTGGAATATTCCATGGTATCCTTCATATAACTTTGAATTATCTTGTCTTCCATTTAATGATCAACCTTAGGGGCTATAATAAATTTGGAAATGTACCATACTATAAAGCTTAGATCCAACCTAATCGATGTTAGATAGATCAATATGCTCACCAACTCATTTACCAATTTAAATTCGTATGTGCTCGGTAATTTCAAGCGAGCCTCCATAGGTGTAGTTGACAATCAATCATTATAAGTTTCCCGTGCAAACTTATTTTTGATATACTTTATGACATAAACACACCATCATTAATGTGCCAAAATTCTACACCTTTAAGTATTATTGTAGTGTGCCACCAAAATTCTACACCTTTAAGTATTATTGTAGTGTGCCAAAATTCTACACCTTTAGGTATTATTGGAGTGACCTAAGTTTGTGAGGTCAAACATGGAAAATAAATCAAATTTTACCTTTTCAATTGTATTAAAATTTTTATCGATGATGATTATACCATCCACATATTATGCCATACACAAGCACCACATCAATGCCTCTAACGTAAATATTTGGATCAAAATTACGACTTCTAATTATCAAATTGTGTATATCATGCTCTTGGGATTGTTTAAACTATAAATAGCTTTAATCAACCTACATACCAAATGCTCATTACTTAATTCACTCTTTATATTTACACTAAGATATACTTCCCCCAATTCACCATCATTGAATGCACTCTTTATATTCATTTTCAGATTGATTAAACTATAAATAGCTTTAATCAACCTACATACCAAATGCTCATTACTTAATGCACTCTTTATATTTACACTAAGATATACTTCCCTCAATTCACCATCATTGAATGTGTTGATATTATGGTAGTTGTGAGAGGTATTTACCTCCACGTGTAAACCTGACGAGAATAGAATATTCTGGGAAGCAAGAAGAAACACTAATTGATTGGTTAATAACCCTAGAAGACAAGTCGGCTCAATGGAATGACTTGTATTAGGTTATTAACCTCCAAGAGAAGAATTCCGCTAAAGGAAATAATATATACTAAAGAATTAGGACCCAAAATGAGAAGTCGACCCAGGCAGTCTGGCAGAATTAGTATAAATACAGGAGGTCAGTCTTCATTCTGGCAGGCATTCTCAGAACTGTAGAAGAAACACTTGTGCGCACTACAGTTGGCTAGTTTGTGCGCAAGATTGGAGGAGAGTTATCGTTGCAGCTGCTGCAGCTAGCAGATTTCGCTTTGGCTTGGACTATCTCTTGGTTATGGCTTGGGCTATCTCTTGGTTATGGTTTGGACTATCTGATCAGCTCTTGTTTGGTGCGCTATCCTTGGAGAAATGTGTGTTTCCCTTTGTTTGGATATCTAGCCTAGGGTTTGCTTCCAGAATGATTCTCTGTCAAGGTTAAGGTGCTCAGAGGGTGGCTTCGGCCTATGGTTGGGTGACAATAGTGATATTGTCTATGGAAAAACGAGCACATTCTAACAGGTTATGGGCCCACACCTCCTTCATTCAGTCTAACCATTGGAAGGAAGCATATCCATAAGGACATTAAGCTCATTGAAGAACTGTCGCTAGGGTTTCTAACAAGAGTAGTTACTAAAGCACTGCCACTAAGGTTACTAGCAGGTGCAGTTGCAGAAACCCTAAATATCTCGTTGAGGCACCTTAAGTCAAGGGATTGACCTAATTTTTGAATAGACCAATGCGCCCTAGCCTAGCACATCTCCTGGTACTCTCACCAAACCAAGACGTCAAGTTTGATTTTTTGGTCAAATATAGGGTTGACCAAGTCAAAACAGCCACGACTTACTCTATGAAGTCAGAAAACAAGTTAGATGGAGCTTCTAACTTCAGAGTGTGGAAGACAAGGATTGACCTCATCCTTGCCAAGAATAAAGTGATGGATATCATGAAAGGAAAGATCATGGAACAAGAGTTTGAAGAAGGAAAAGAGAAAGAACCGTAGAACGTTGCATTTATAGAGAAGTTCAAAGACGATGAAATCAATGCCATGAGTATCATAGTGGACTCTATAAAAGACCACTTGATACCCTACATCTCCCATCTTGACTCATCAAAGAAGATGTATGATGCCCTAACAAACCTCTTCTCAGTCAGAAACATTGGACAAGTAATGAGTCTGAAGAATGAGCTATGTGACATGAAGATGAATGATGATGACAACATAACATTATATTTTGTGATAATCTCTCAGTTAAGATATCAACTACAAGATATTGAAGAGATCATTTCAGAGAAGGAATTGGTAAACATAGTACTCAATGGTCTTCCCAAGACATGGGATGCATTTGTCGCAAGCATGAACACAAGGAAGGAGTATCCTACATTTGAAGAACTTTGGACTTGTTGTGCTCAAGAAGAATCAAGGATCAGTGAAAAAGAGAAACCTCAAAAGAAATACGATGATCAAGCCTTCACAACAAGATTCAAGAACTCCAGGAACAAAAGGAACTTTGAAAAGAAACCATATCAAAAGAAGGATATGTCAGAAATACAATGCTTCAACTGTTGAAAATATGGTCACTACAAGAATCATTGTCCCAAGCTAAAGAAAAGGAAGGAGACACACAAAGCATTATTTATCGAATAAAGGAAACCCTCAAGAAAGACAAAGCAGGATGAAGTAGACTTCTTCCTCTAAAGACAAGGTAACAACATTCTTCATAGTTCTTGTACATATCTTGCTTGTATAGTCTCTATACATATCTTGTATATCTATCTCTTAGAAGATAATATGTTCCAAGAAGAACTATACCTATGGAAGAACAACAAGATAAGTCAAACAATACACATGAAAGGATGAAGTACATCAAACAAATCATGTGGAATTTATTACATAAGTAACAGCTGCAAGATAAGCCGAAATCAGCAATCAAGAAGAATTGGAGAAAGACTTATGACACCTTGCAGATGGCAATAAGGATGCAGAAGGAAGTGTGTATTATGCTAGATAGAGGGAGTCGATTATATACTTCCAAAAGAAAAACATGCACTCATACATGAAACAAGGTTTAGGAGGGAGCTAATCCTATGATCCATTGAAGATGATGAAGTATATATCCATGGTAGCAGCCATGAAAAGAAGTGTGTGTTCAGTTTGACTTCAGAAAAATCCCTCTTTGAAAAGAAGCCTTAAAGTATCCCTAGTTTTCCATCCATATCCATGATCCTACGATGAAAGGAAGAATTTGGAATCTTCAGAGCATGGAATCTATAGAAAAATCCATGGACCCAAGAGCTAAAGAGACATGAGGAAGAACATGAATATTCCAAGAAAGAAAGAGAAGCCAGAACAACATGTCATTGTATCGAGAAACACAAGATTACCATCCTGATATCAATTCACTAAAAGAAATCAAGCAGAGGAACTGAAAGTTGTGATAAAGAACAGTGTATGAAAGACTTATGAATGTAAGCATTGCAAGATCCAAAACTAGAGGTTCTCCCGGATGGAGGGAGAAGACTATGATGATTACTTGTTCCAGTAAACCAGACATACCTCTACATGAGTCATTATATCATCTGTAATATCCATGGGTTGGAGTTTTACATCAGATGAATGCAAAGAATATTCTCCAAATCAATTGAACAAAGAGTGTATGAAGAGAAACCTCAAGGCTTTGAGGTATACCAGAAAGAGACCCTTGTATGAAGATGGAAGAAGACAACTTGGTGGAGAACCTCCAATGCACAGCAGAAGCATGGTGAATACTTTCTATAACAGAGATATTGTATCAGAATGTTTATTCAGAAGCTCTGGATGATGGATCGCTAATCCATGACAAACTCTCATAATGGCTGAAAAAGTATCACTTGGATATGTTCTAGTTTGACCCTCGCCACGATGTTGTGAGCTAGTAGGAAACAAAGAGGAATCCAACAATGATATACTTTATTAATCAGAGCTATATGAAGCCTTCAGAGAAAACCAGTGTTCCAGAAAAACCGAAGTACATTTGAGATCCAGCATTACATTCTCTGTAATGAAGTTCAGAAAGGAGAAATTGGTTCTCCAATACATATCTCCACAGATGAGAAGATAAGCATACATTTTGGTAAAACTTATGTCCAAGATGAAATAGTTTGCGTACTCAAGCTGCAGCTCATGGAGACGACTTCCTTATTGAAAAAGGAAGAGATGACCCACAGGTTGGGAGGGAGCACTAATGTGTTATTGATTTATGGACAATCATTTTTCAGTTCGAAAAATGGTTCAAGATGAGCAATTCCTTTCCAGTTCGGAAAGTGGTCTGAGATTTCTGACGGACAGGCATTTTCCAATTCAAAAAATGGTCCAAATCGAACAGTAATTTTCGTAATGAAAACGGTTCGATGGATTGTTGATGTACCATAGACATCGATTTCCCATTATGGTTAACATGGGGAATGGTCTAGGATAGTATCTCTTCTTGAGGGTTACTCAAGAAGACTGGTCCACCTCATCGGACAATCATTCTTTCGAAGCTCACAGTTGTGAGCAGTTTCGAAGAATGATTCATTTTTGGAGTTTGGTGCAGGACAGTCATTTCCTTTGGAAATGGTCTGGGCAGTCATACCTTGGGGCAGATTCATTCTCTCCATGTTTCACTTTGTTTAGTGCCGAAGGAATGGCCCAGATAGGTGAATGGTCTAGATTCAGAAATCATGGACATGCATTCCCTAGGGCAGACTCATTCTCTCCAGGTTGCACTTTGTTTAGTGATGGAGGAATGGCCCAGGGTGGGGAATGGTCCAGGCTTAGAAATCGAGACAATTATTCTTCCTTACTTGAGAATAATAATCCATATATCTAATCATTGATGTTTTACCTTCTGAGGGCATATGCTCTTCCAAGATATCATAGATGTGAGTGGAAGAATGGCCCAGATGATTCAGTTTATATCATAACAAAGTTTTATGTGCAAGTTGATATTAGATGATTGTTATGGAGACTGTATGTCTCTAGACAGTAGATGTATGCTACTATGGTGGATGTGTTCCACTAATTGTGACTATACGTCACGGATCAAGTATTTGTGTGCTACTTGGTGTGGTAGTATACCACTGGACTGTAGTTGTGTACTCCTATGGATAGACACAGTTGTGTTCTATTGAATGATATTGTTCTGATTGCCTTGAAGACTATCAACAGTGTTGGAAATGATTATCAGCTATATGGATGATCAATGGAAAGATATTTCCCAGACAGAAAATGGTTCAGGACATTTATTCTTCTAGGACATATGTCTAGATAAGAAGAATGGCTCTTGTGTCACTATGTGGTGTGAGTGACTTATCCAGCATCATGTCTAATTACTCAGATGGAGTATGGTTTCGAGAGATGATGTAGCTGATGACACTGATAGTGATGATGGTGCTCATTATCTAGTCATGAGATAGTCTATATGACTATGTTGATGCTACCAGGTAAATGGTATGTTTGTGCTCAAGACCATTACCTTCAAATACCTCCCTAGCTAGGAGGGAGTGTTGATATTATGGTATATGCGGTAGGTATTTACCTCCATGTGTAAACCTGACGAGAATAGAATATTTCGGGAAGAAATAAGAACCCCTAATTGATTGGCTAATAACCCTAGAAGATAAGTCGGCTCAAGGGAATGACTTGTATTAGGTTATTAGCCTCCAAGAGAAGAAGTCGGCTAAAGGAAATAATATATACTAAAGAATTAGTACCCAGAATGAGAAGTCGGCCCAGGCAGTCTAGCAGAATTAGTATAAATATAGGAGGCCAGTCTTCATTCTGGTAGGCATTCTCAGAATTGCAGAAGTAGCACTTGTGCACACTGCAGTTGGCTAGTTTGTGCACAAGTTTGGAGGAGAGTTTTCATTGCATCTGCTGCAGTTAGTAGATTTCATTTTGTCTTGGACTATCTCTTGGTTATGTCTTGGACTATCTCTTGGTTATGGTTTGGACTATCTAATTAGCTCTTGTTTGGTGCATTATCCTTGGAGAAAGGTGTGCTACCCTTTGTTTGGCTATCTAGCCTAGGGTTTGCTTCCGGAATGATTCTTTGTCAAGGTTAAGGTGCTCGGAGGGTGGCTTTGACCTATGGTTGGGTGACAATAGTGATATTGTCTATGGAAAAATGAGTGCATTCTAACAGAATGCACTCTTTATATTCATTTGATAGATCTTCTGGCCAAACAAATCTCCCATTGTTGTCACCAATATGATTGTGAGTAGCATTGTTGTTGAAGTGAATGCCACATTACACAAGAGAAGTGAGGTGCACTTTACAATATTTATGAATGAGATGTGTAACACAACATGATGTTAATAATTCAAATGAAAGAAAATGTACACTTTACAACCATTTATGAATGAGATATGTAACACGACATAATGATAATAAATTCAAACAAAGAAAAAATTGAGATCATAACATAAATATGAAAATTAAAAGTGAAAAATTAACCATAATAATAAAATAGAATATGAAAAAATGGTTTTTTTTTACTATTATTCAAAAAATAATATAAAATTGAATCAACATAGACCATCTTAACACTTGATCTTTTAATAAACAAAAGGTTTTGCACCTTGGTTTTTGTTTTATCCCTCTTGATGCTTACTAGATCCTGGTTAATATGGGTCTATGTTGGTCATAATTCACTCCTTCATGAGAAAAATCCTTGGCAACCAACTTTGGCTTTTGATTTTCCAACAAACCATTTGCAAATGTATTTGTCAATTAATTTCATTTGCAACCAATGGATTTCTTTTCTAATGGTATCTCTTCCAACAACGAGGTGTTGTGACTTATGAAGAGCATCATGCTTTATGTTCATGGACTTGCCAACTTATCGTGCCATTGGAATTCATATTTACTTTGAGGTTAACCATAGTTATGAACCACTGACTTTAATGAAAAATTAACGTGATCAAATTGCTTAACTTCCCTCAAAGGTATTCAATTTGGCCTCATTTATCTTAGTTGTGGAAGCATCTTCAACCTTACATCTTCCAAAATGTTGTGCTACTTTGGTCTTCATTTTTCAATTACAAACACCAAATTAGCAGTGTCTACCACTTGATCTGGTGTCATTTTAGTATTAGAATTAGCATGTGCATCTTGCACACACAAATCCAATGACCCGCTCCTCTCTATAATTATATGCTTACATCTTGGTTGAATTTTCAACTTCCAAGCAATGTATATCATAAGTTTTTAGATCTTGTTTGGATTAGAAAATACATAAAGTTTTGTCTATAATTACATCTTTATTTATTACTAACATGGTTACTGAATTCAGAGAGGCAGGTGCGAGTGGGGTGCTCTTCGACCCTAGAGGAAATCAATTAATGGAGTATTCTTGGAATCTAGGAGTCACTACCAATAACAAAGCAAAAGCATATGCTTTGTATATTGGCATACAATTGGCAAAGAAGAGAAAAATCATTGCGCTTAATATAGTCGGTGATTCTAAAAATACAATTTGTTATTTTATCAAGGCCTCCTCACTAAAATAAACAAGTCTAGAAAATCTAGTGGATCGTATTAGAAAAACTTTGCATGGACTTCAAGATCACTTTTTTCACATCCTCTGTCACCATAACACTGTTGCGGATTCCTTAGAAAACAAGGTCAGTGGGTTAGCTCATGTTCATATGGGGGTGAATGGAGAGGTGCTTGTGGTTCCCCCTCCATAAAATTGACGGTGTCCAAGTGTTATAATCAGTTAAGGTACATGGTAAGATATAAGAGACAAGTGGAAGGGACATGCTCAATACTCATATCGGTCATTTCACTCAAAATTTTGGGAACCATCACTCGAAATAATGAATGATATCAGTTAGTGCATGGATGGATCATTCACAAGAGGAATTTTGTATGGGGTAAGCTTGTGAATGCAATTGTTCTGATGGCTTTGGAGCAGGGGAGAAGTATGATGATCATAGTGGAAGGTGGCGAGGATGGAAAAGTACATTTCTACAGTCTAATTAAGGAGGGTATAACCAAAAGTACCCGGGAGATGCATGGCCAACTTGTGAAGGATATCTCAGGCATGGATAATCAGGTATGTTTCATTGCAGAAATTATAAATGTAATTGGGAATAAGTTTTTCCATGAAATTCTTAAAAAAATGATTTGGAGACTGTTTTGCAAGCGTCTGGGTCACTCGTCTCTTGGTCAGTATGGTCCAGTTGATAATTCCAAGAAGTTTTCAATAAGATTGGGTTATGTAATTGGTGGCTCTAATTTGGTGAGTGTTCATGGAGAAGTAAATTCAGACTCTGGAAGATACTTTGTAGAAACTTCAAAGCGATTGATTAAGATATTGAAGAACTCAATTATTAATATTCAATTTCATCCTCTGTGAATTATCCTAGACAAAGAATCTAGTATGGACAATAGGGATTGGACAGACAATGTGGATGAGAAAATGGAAGCTAGAAATGAGGAAAGGCAAAGATTGACTCTCAGAGTAAATTCCCTTAGTTCTACAACAACATTTACTTTTGATACTCTCTGATCCAGGTGGATATTGGTGGCCACCCACCTATTCCAACTGGCTCATCTTGTCAGTTTTTAGTTCAACACATATTTTTGTACTTCCAGGGCCGTTTTGGGGCCCTAAGCAGTGTTTTTTTGGCATGCCACAGTCAAACTTTAGATTGAGTCATATTTTGATGGCATAATGCATATTTCTCGAAAATACCTTTCCAATGGGTTATCACACGCCTAAAACAGAGATCGTATGCAAAATTTACGACCCTGGGAAGTTAATGTACTAACTTACCCAAACAGGGCCCACATAACTTTTGGTGATTCATCTCCTAGGGTTAGGTTTTTGTATGTCTAGGGTTTTGGAATTCATGTTTATCATAAAAAAGGATTTTAGAGCCTCATTGTAATTATCTTCTTGCGAATGAGCATAGCCATCACATCTCTTCTTAGAGATACAGCTGCCACCATTCTAAGGAGTCTTGCACTTTGTATTTTTACAAACTCTTTACAATTCTTTTATTTATAGAAATCAAGTATTGTTGTATTTCTTTGTTTCTATAAATTTTCATGAGTATTTCAATGTAATTTATCTGCTTTCATTTCGTTTTGAAAATAATTTGGATCAGTGGTATCATAGCAGGGTGCTCTTGATCATTTTTCAGTGCATGTCCCCAATGATCTCCGAGTATATCCAGTTGGGTCTCGATCTTGTCTCTCTTGAGGGAAATCACTCTCGCATGCCCAAGAAACCCTCGATGGTGGCAGAAAAGAAAAATGGTGGAGAAGAAGATTTTATTAACATGTTGCTTGAGCAATATTTCTCGGGACTAAGGGACAAAATGATGGATAATTTTGTGCACATCCTTCAATGCCTTCCAATAGCAACACATGCTTCTTCATCAAACAACCATTTTTGAGGAACCTCTCCCTTCAAGGTGCAAGTTAATTTTGATATTCCCATATTTGAAGGTCAAATAGATGCGGATGCCCTAGAAAAATGGTTAAATCTAATAGAAGGTTATTTTTCTGTTCAAATGTTTTCCGATAATAAAAATATCACCTTCGCACTCCTCTCACTCCTCAAGGCTCTCCCCCATGTCAAACATTAGTGGAAAACTTAATGGAAAAAAAGTTCGACAGAGGAATCTGGAATATATGGGGTCGAGCCCACTTAGGATTTTTTTGTGAATGTGGTCAAGGAACAATACTATCTTGTTGATAACTATGAATACCAATACATGAGATGGACCACACTGCGGCAAGAGAAGAGATAAACAGTGTCGGAGTTCACAAATACTTTCCATACCTTGAGCACCAAGCTAGGTATCAAAGACTTCGAGAAACATCTGGTTCTGAAATATAGTGGGGCTCTTCATAGGTACATCCAAACCGAAATGGATTTCCTAGACATCTCATCATTGGGAGCTTCCTATCGATATGCTGTCAAAATCGAACAGAAATTTAGGCACGAGAACAAATGGTAATTCGGGTCTACAAATATGCAACAACCAAAGCATGGTACGACAGACCTAACCAACATCCTCTAGACAACCAGTCCAAGACACAGGACAAGAAGGGTAAAGGAAAGATGAAGAATGAAACTAGGAAGTGGTGTGACTTCCACAAAATCCACTGGAACAACACTGATGAATGTCGCTCGAAATAGTCATTGGTGGCAAAGGTCAAATACACGGAGTCGAACCCTGATTCGGAATACGATCCAGAAAATATTGAAACCAGACAAATCATCAATGCATAGCCCACTGTTATTTTTGCAACCATAATAATTCAACCAGAAGAACAAGTAGATCCTGAAGAGGGGGAGCACCTCTTCCATTCACATATGTCGGTGAAGGGGACACCGTTTCACTTTATTTTTTATAATGGCAGCCAAAAGAACCTCATCTCAGCTAAGGTCATCAAACAGTTGTGGTTGTAGACAATGCCACACCTGCAGCCATACAACATCGGGTGGCTTTACCAGGGATGATATCTTTGTGTCAGCCAGCAGTGTCACCTGTCCTATGGCATCCATCCCTTCAAGGATGAGGTAGTGTGTGATTCTTCCCCTCTTGATGTCTTTGATGTTGTTTTGGGCCAACCATATATGTGGAAACATCATGTTTTCTATGAGTCTAGACCGCGTAGTGTCATTATTACTCTGGGTGGTCATCTCTATAGGATACCACGGGTAGTTCCGACCACTGCTCCACCAAAACAGTGTTGCAAGGTAATCTCTCATACTACAAAATTCATCCTCTTCACAGTCTATTCAAAGGATGCATGGAAGACCACTACAACCACTGCAGCCTCAACACCTTCTACCCAACAAAAATATATTGCCGAAGAGAAATAAGATATTGTTTCTTCACCTACAATGGTGCCTACAAAATGCCCCGTCAAATCCAGAGACACCAGGTTGGTGACATAGATTCAACTCTACCAAAAATAGGTTTGTGACAGTCTTCCATAGACCAAGCAGCACAACTTCTCCAACAAGGCACACAGCTCGCCAAGATTCAGATTCAAAAAATGCTTTCCCCTCTTCCCTGAGCACTCAACGCAATGGAGACCATTTCTTCCTAAGGAGTGGGGGGGGGATTGATCTAGGTGGATATTGGTGGCCACCCACCTATTCCAGCTGGCTCCTCTTGGATTTTTTAGTTCATCACATCTTTTTGTACTTCCAGGGTCGTTTTGAAGTCATGAACAATGTTTTTTGGCGTGCCATAGTCAAACTGTAGGCAGAGTTAGATTTTGACAGTGTAATGAGTAGTTCTCGAAAATACCTTTCCAACGGGCTATCACGCACCTAAAATGGATATTGTATGCAAACGTTACAACCTCAAGAAGTTAATGTACTAACTTACCCAAACGGGGCCCATGTGACTTTTAGAATTTCATCTCCTAGGGTTAGTTTTTTGGATGTATAGGGTTTTGGCATTCATGTTTATAATAAAATAGGCTTTCAGAGCCTCATTGTAATTATCTTCTTGTGAATAATTGTAGCCATCACATCTCTTCTCAGAGATAAAGCTGCCACCATTCTAGCGAGTCTTGCACTCTGTATTTTTATAGTCTCTTTACAATTTTTTCATTAATACAAATCAAGTATTGTGTATTTCTCTGTTTCTAGCAATTTTCATGAGTATTTCACTGTAATTTATCTGCTTTCATTTCATTCCGAAAATAATCTAAATCAGTGGTATTGGAGCAGGTTGCTCTTGATCGTTTTTCAGCACATGTCCCCGACGAGGTCCGAGTATATCCAGTTGGGTCTCGAGCTTGTCTCTCTTGAGTAAAATCACTCTCACATGCCCAAGAAACCCTCAATGGCAGTAGAAAATAAAAATGGTGGAGAAGAAGATTCTATTAACATGTTGCTTGAGCAATCTCTCACGTGATAGAGGGGCGAAATGATGGAGACGTTTGCACACATACTTCAATGCCTATCTATAGTAACAAGCACATATTCATCAAGCGTCCATTTTGGAGGAACCTCTCCCTTCAAGGTACAGGTTAATTTTGATATTCCCATATTTGAAGGTCAGATAAATGTGGATGCCCTAGAAAAATGGTTAAATCTATTAGAAGGTTATTCCTTTGTTCAAAAAATTTCCCACGAGGAAAATATCACCTTCGCACTCCTCAAGGCTCTCCCCCATGTCAAACATTGGTGGGAAACTTACTGGGAGAAAAGTTCCACAGAGGAATCTGGAATATATAGGTCGAGTCGACTTCCATTCACAAATATGGGTGAAGGGGACCCTGTTTCATTGCATTGTTGATAACGGCAGCCAAAAGAACCTCATCACAGTTGGTTGTCAAATAGTTGGGGTTGTCGACAACACCACACCTGCATCCATACAACATCAGGTGGCTTCACTAGGGATCAGATCTCTGTGTCAGCCAGCAGTCCCGCCTATCCTAAGGAATTCATTCCTTCAAGGATGAGGTAGTCTGTGATGTTTCCCCTCTTGATGTATGTGATGTTGTTGTGGGCCAACCATATATGTGGAAACATCATGTTGTCTATGAGTCTAGACCCCGTAGTGTCATTGTTACTCTGGGCGGTCAGCTCTATAGGATACCAAATGCACTTCTGACTACTGCTCCACCAAAACAGTGTCGCAAGGTAATCTCTCATATTGTGAAATTCATCCTCTTCACAGTCTGTTCAAAGGATGCACATAAGACCACTACAACCACTCCAACCTCAACACCTTCTATCCAGCAAAACCAAATTGTCGAAGAGAAAGAAGATATTGCTTCTTCACATACAATGGTTCCTACACAATGCCCCGTCAAATCCAAAGACAATAGGTTGGTGGAACAGATTCAACCCCACCAGCAACAAATTTGTGATAGTCTTCCACAAACCAAGCAACACAACTTCTCCAACAAGGCACGCAGCTCACCAAGATTCAGAGTCAGAAAACACTTTCCCCTCTTCCCCAGTCTCTCAACGCAATGGAGACTATTGCTTCCTAAGGGGAGAGGAATGGTTCAGGTGGATATTGGTGGCCACCCACCTATTCCAACCGGATCATCTTGTCAATTTTTAGTTCATCACATATTTATGTACTTCCAGGTCCGATTTGGGGCCCTAAACTGTGTTTTTTTGGTGTTTCAATGTCAAATTGTAGACTAAATTAGAGTTTGATGGCATAATGCATAGTTCTCAAAAAGACATTTCCAACGGGCTATCACGTGCCTAAAACAGAGATCGTATGCAAAAGTTACGAACCCGGGAAGTTAATGTACTAACTTACCCAAACTGAGCCCACATGACTTTTGGAGTTTCATCTCCTAGGGTTAGGTTTTTGGATGTCTAGGGTTTTGTAATTCATGTTTATCATAAAAAATGCTTTCAGAGTCTTGTTGTAATTATCTTCTTGTGAATGAGTGTATCTGTCACATATCTTCTCAAAGATAAAGCTTCCACCATTTTAGCGAGTCTTGCACTTTGTATTTTTACAGTCTCTTTACAATTCTTTCATTAATAGAAAGCAAGTATTTTTGTATTTCTCTGTTTCTGGCAATTTTCATGAGTATTTCACTGTAATTTCTCTACTTTCATTTCATTCCAAAAATAATATGGATTAGTGGTATCAAATCAGGTTGCTCTTGATCGTTTTTCAGTGCATGTCCCCGATTAGTTCCAAGTATAGCTAGTTGGGTCTTGAGCTTGTCTCTCTTGAGGAAAATAACTCTCGCACGCCCAAGAAACCATCAATGGTGGAAGAAAAGAAAAATGACGGAGCAAAATATTCTATTAACATGTTACTTGAGAAATCTCTCGCGCGACAAAGGGACGAAATGATGGAGAATTTTTCACACATCCTTCAACACATGTTGATAGCAACAAGTGCATCTTCATCAAGCGACCATTTTGGGGGAATCTATCCCTTCAAGGTACAAGTTAATTTTGATATTCCCATATTTGAAGTTCAAATAGATGTGGATGCCCTCGAAAAATGGTTAAATCTATTAGAAGGTTATTTATTTGTTAAAAAAATTTCTGAAAGGGAAAAGATCACCTTCGCACTCCTAGAGGCTCTCCCCCATGTCAAACATTGGTGGGAAATTTACTAGGAGAAAAGTTCTGCAGAGGAATATGGAGGATATGGGGTCAAGCCCACTTGGATTTTTTTGTGGATGCGTTCAAGGAATAGTATTATCATGTTGATAGCTATGAAGACCGATGCATGAGATGGACTACACTACAGAAAGAGACGAGCCAAATAGTGACGGAGTTCACAAATAATTTCCATACCTTACATGCCAAGATGGGTGTCAAAGACTCTGAGCAACATATGATTCTGAAATATCTTGGGGCTCTGCATAGGTATATCCAAACCGAAATAGATTTCCTAGACATCTCATCATTAGGAGTTTATTATCGATATGTTTTTAAAATTGAGCAGACATTTAGGCACCAGAACAAATGGGAATTCGGGTATGCAAATATGGAATAACCAAAGCATGGTAAAGACAGCCCTAACCAACAACCTCTAGAAAACCATTCCAAGAAAAAGGACAAGAAGGTTAAAGGAAAGACGAAGAATGACACTGGGAAGTGGTGTGACTTCCACAAAATCTCGTGGCACAACACTGATGAATGTCGCTCGAAATAGTCATTGGTAGCCGAGATCAAAGACATGGAGCTGAAGCCTGATTTGGAATCTAATCCAAAAAATATTGAAACCAAACTGATCCAGGTGGATATTGTTCTCCACCCACCTATTCCAACTGGATCCTCGTGTCTGTCTTTTATTCAGCGCGTCTTTTTGTATTGCTTTATGATTGTGATTTCTACACTTTTGGGGTTGTCTGAATCCTCACACATTCTCCAGGTGGATATGGGTGGCCTCTCCTCTAATCCAACTGGCTTATTTTGTATGTTTTCATGTCAGCACATCTTATTGTACTTCCAGGGCTGATTTGGGGCCCTAAACGTTGTTTTTTTTACTCGCAAGAGTTAGACTATTGATTAAGTCCCAATCTAATGGTGGAATGTGTAGTTCTCTGAAAGACCTTTCCAACGGGCTATCACGTGCCTAAAACAGAGGTCGTATGAAAAATTTACGAACCTAGGAAGTTGAGGTACCAAATTACACCAACTTACCCATAGGGTCCACATGAATTTTGGAATTTCACCTTCTAGGGTTAGGCTTTTGGATGTCTAGGGTTTTGAAATTCATGAGTAATATGAAAAGGGCCTCTGGAGCCTCATTGTAATCCATTCTACTCATATGGATGTGCGTAGCAGCCACATCTCTCCTTAGAGATAGCTACCACCATTCGAGCAAGTTTTAGTTCTGTAGTTTTACAGTTTCAACCTATTTCATTATTTAATAGAAGATATTGTTCACTGGATATTTGTGTTATTCTTCCTGTCTTTGTGTTTATTGTATTCAGTTTGTTAATCAGTTTGTTCCGCTCCTAAATATGGATCAGTGGTATCAGAGAGGTCTTCTCTTCATTTATTTTTTTTCGTGCATGTCCCCAACAAGGTATGGGTACAAGAAGTTGGGACTCGAACCAATCGAGCCATTACCAGATCGGTCACGCTAAGCCTGACAAAAACCCATGGGAGACGAAAATAAATATGATGGAATAGGAGATCCTATTAAAAAATTTCTCGAGGAATCCCTTGCGCGACAAAGGGATGAAATGATGGAAAAATTTGTCTAGATCCTTCGACAGTGTCCCACGGAAGAAGCATCTTCATCAAGCGGCCATGCAACCCCCTTCAACGTACAAGTAAATTTTAATATCCCATTATTTGAAGGACTGATAGATGTGGATGTTGTAGATAAATGGTTGAATCTACTCGAAGGATATTTTTCGGTCTACAATTTTTCCGATTGGGAAAAGATCACTTTTTCACTCCTCAAGGTCCTTCCCCATGTTAAAGAATAGTGGGATACTGCAAGATACCAGATATATATAATATGCAGAACAGAAACAAAATGCTAGAAATAACAGAATAACAGTAAAATATCCCTCATAATCTTCACAATACACAGAAATGATTCATGAAATAGCAACAGAAATAGCACTTGAATCAGATAGCAATGTTCACAGGCCTCTTCGAGGGGGCAACCTCCAATCGATCAGCGCTCTATTACAATAATATCCAAGCTAGGGTTCTCATACCCTCGACTCCTATTTATACTAAA
>JZKD02S1015283.1:156988-191951 GCA_000966675.3 Picea glauca
CTTTTGGAATTACTTCAGGAAAAGGCAGGGGAAGAGTATATAAAAGTAAACCATTGAGTTCAGGAAGATGGCCATCATGTTGGGCATCTCTCCCAAGAACCCAGATGTACTCTTCAAGTATCTAGGAGGTCTACATAGTAATGTGCTCTTCAAGTATCTGGGAGGTCTACATAGTCATTCGGGAAATCAAGTGATGATTTTCAAGCCAAGGACATTGGATGAGGCATGTGTACAAGCACAATATCTGGAAAACAGAGGCCACAAGAAAGGGAAACCAAGCGGTTCCAAGCAGAAAGAGCACCAGGAAGTTGCCAAGGAGGGGAAGAAGAAGTGGAAAGGGGGAAATAATAAGAATACAATATCCACTGCACATTAGTGCAAGGATCTTTGCAACCATTGCAATATTGATGGTCACACTGAGGAAAAGTGTTGGAAACTACATCCAGAGTTGAACCCCAAGAACCGCAAGAAGGAAGCGAAGAAAAAGAATCTTCTAGCCATAGATTCGAGAAATTAGATTGAAAATAGCTCAGATGTGGATGAGAATATTTTATGCACATCAATGCATAAGGAGGTGAATTTGAGTATCCTTCATCGTCGGGAAGAGAAGGAGATGACCAAACTATTCCAAATCAATATTTAGGTCAGGAAGACCAAGATGGACGCTTTGTTTGACTCCGATTCACAAGCTAATCTCATAGCAGCGGATCTAGTCAGTAACCATGGATTGGATGTTCACGATCAGCCTATCCCATATCCATTGGGATGGGTTAAGTAAAGAACAGGGTAACGAAATAATGTAAAATTAAATTTTCTATAACTGTTGATTTTATTGATGAAGTGGAATTGGATGTACTACCCCTTGACGTATGTGGAGTAGTGTTTGGAAGCCTCTACATGTAAATGATGGATGCAATATTCATGTAAAGAGCCAACCAATACTGACTAATTAAGGATGGGAAGTCCTACATAATCAACACGCATAAAGGGAATTCAAAGATCTCACTGGTAAGTGCTAACCAAGCCAAGAAGTTGATTAGTTCTAATAATAAATATGTTTTATTTTTCCTAAGGGGAAATCAATCTTGTGAAGAGTCATTAAAAGTAAAAACATCCCTTGAAGGGTGTACTAAGGAGAAAAAACATGAATTGGAGAAGTTTCTAAAGGCATATAGGGGAGTTTTCCAGGATCCTCAAGGGCTGCCACCTAAGAGGGAAGTGGAGCATGAAATCCAATTATTGCTAGACTCCCCCTTGGCGAATATTGGGTTGTATAGACACTCTATTATGGAAGAAAATGAAGTAAAGAAGCAGTTGTGGTAGTTGTTGGAGTAGGGTGTGATTCGACCAAGTACCTCACCTTGTGGGTCACCCATCATAATTGTTCCCAAGAAGGATGGAACTTGGAGAATGTGTATCGATTAAATGGCATTGAACAATATTACACTAAATAATCGGTACCCTCTACCCAAGATTGATGATTTTTTGGACCAGTTGCAGCATGCCAAGTACTTTACTAAGTTGGATTTGAAATCGGGATATCACCAGGTATGAATCAAAGAAGAAGATACTTGGAATACTACCTTCAAGACAATGCAAGGTTTGTATGAGTGGTTGGTTATGCCATTCAATTTATGCAATGCGCCAACTATATTTATGAGACTAATGATTAATGTTTTACACCCTTATCTAGATTCATTTGTTATTGTTTATTTGGATGATATATTGGTTTATAGTGCTACCTGGGAGGAGCTCATATCACATATTATGCAGGTGTTAGAGAACCTGAAGAAGCACCAGTTGTTGGTCATTCTCAAGAAATGTGAGCTTTGTCAACAGTCTTTGGTGTATCTAGGGTATGTGATAGGTGGAAGCAAGCTCAAGATGTATCCCACCAAGATGGAGGCCAACATGAAATGACCAGTTCCTACAAATTGTACAGAAGTTAGGATCTTGTTGGGGCAGCACAATACTCATGGAAGTTCATAGCTTTGTTTTCAGCAATATTTGCACCACTCCATGCAATAAAAATGGGTAGTAAGAGTTTCCAGTGGGGGAAGAATCAAAATAATTCCTTTGATGAGATGAAAATAAATATTTTTCAAGAACCAGTGCTCGCACTACCAAAATTGCATAATCCCTTTGAAGTGGAGACATATGCAAGTGGGTATGATATGGGAGTAGTCCTGATGTAGGTAGGAAGGTTTGTTTGTTATCATTCTAAAGTATTTCATGGGGGGGTCCTCAACTACCCTACCTATGACAAGGATATCTATGCCTTGGTACAAGATGTCAAAAAATGGTAGCATTATTTGATGGGTAAGGAGACCATCATCCACACAAATCACCAGGCACTCCATTATTTGCAGGCCCAGAGTAAGTTACAATAAACCAGGAACTACAAATGGATGGGGTTCTTACAACAATTTCATCTAGTAATCAAGTATAAGAATGGAAACACAAACAAGTTGGCATACATGTTTTCAAGGCCACACACATCCAAGATTGCAACTTTGGGAAATTTGATGCACATGGAGCCTTTTACCCATTATTCATACAAAGAGGCATACACAGAAGATGAGGACTTCAAGGAGGTGTTCTAACAGCTACAAGGCCAAATTCATATAGAAGAAGGTGACATCAAACTTGACTATCATTTTTAGAATGGTTTCTCTACAAGCTCGACAAGATCTATGTCCCTAAAGGTGAACGATTGCAGCTTATTAGCGAGGTTCACACCTCCAAGGTCGCAAGACATTCTGGTGTTGGGAAGATAGTTTCCAACTTACAGAGGTATGTGTATTGGCCTAGAATGCAAGAATATGTAGCACGATATATCAGAGGATGTATACTTTGTTGTACCAACAATCCCAGTAATAGGAAAGGAAGGTTTATACCATCCTTTACCTATACTCACTCGACCTTGGGAAAGTATTTCCATGGATTTTGTGGGAGGTTTACCAACAACCAACAAGGGAAATGATTGTCTATTTGTGATAGCTAACAGGTTTGGAAATATGTGCATTCTCATGCCTTGTAAAAATACCATCAAAGGACAAGAAGCAACAAACATGTTCTTTGAACAAGTCTGGGTGAAATTTGGGATACCAAGGAGCATAATCTCATATAGGAATACCATATTTCCCAATGCATTATGAACTACAATGTGGGAGAAGATGGAAACTAAGCTCAAGAGGTCTACATCATTCCATCCACAGACAAATGGGCAGACATAAGTAGTCAAAAAAAAATTGGTGCAAATTTTGAGGGGTTAAAATCAGAAGCATTTGAAAATATGATCTATATACAACACTCTTATAATAGAGAAAACCACACTTCTACTGGTAAGTCACCTTTTGAAACTTGCTTTGGATGTTTTCCACCTTCACCCTTAGATGTTGTATATGGACAATGAGGAGGAGTGAGGGAGGACCTCATAGGATATGCATCGAAAGAAGAAAAAAAATATGTTGAGAAGATTAAATACATCTATTTGCAAGTACAAGAGATGTTGAAGAAGTCATAGGAAAAGTACAAGGATAGACATGACTAGCACATAACAAATAGAACATTCAAAGTGGGAAGACAGAGTATGGTTACAATTGAATAAGGAAAGACTACAGGGTCATGTTAAGAATATCAAGTTTCTATGTTATGGTCCTTTTGTGGTATTGGAAACAGTGGGAGATAATACCTACAGACTCAATCTACCCCCATACATGCACATTTACTCAGTATTGGATGTGGAGAATATCAAATTCTATGAGCCTTCCATGTCAGATCAAGAGGAGGAGGTCCTACCTTCCATAGAGGACTTGGCACCAGATGCTCAAGTAGAGTTGCAAGAGGGCATAGTTTTGCAGAAGTGGTCAAGAAATACAAGACATGGACAACATGACCTTTGGAAGATTTGGTTGGAAGGACAAGGCAAAGAAAAGTGGTACTCCATGGAGAAGGTAGAGGAAAATTTTCCTCAGCTCATTCAATAAATATTTTGGGGACCAAAAGCCTCCCTAAATGGTGAGGTATGATATAGATTGGATCATTATATTATTTTTCATCTATCTTGATTCTTTATGGGTGAACAAATTGGAGGAATCAACTTGTAGAGCCATTTTAGCAATTGGTCCAAGTTTGGAAATTTAGGTCCAAAAAACCGTCTAAAATATTTTTGACCCATTTTGAGCATCAAACGACACTTTTGTATGGTCCAAACCTTACTATTGTGCCACCATATATATTATACACACCAAGACCTTTCCAACAATGCAATAATGACCTCAATCAGAGTTTGTATACGAAAGTTATGCCTCTCGCAAGTTCACCTATCGTATTGATCACCATGGTGTGAATGGATGACATGTCAACCCCAGTTACTTAAACGTGTGGGGATAGACACATAGTGATTATTATAGAACATTCTATATGGTCCAAATCCAATCACTAATTGAGGGTTAAGGAAGTCAATTCCCTAACCCTATATGGCTATCTAGCTATGTTAAATATTGGGTTGCTAGGAGGAAAAGCGGTTCCATTCTATGTTATTTTATTTTGTTACATAGCATAGTAGAACAACCAGGGGTGGAAAAATTAGAGAGAATAATATAAGGCGTTAATTTTCTATAGCAGCATAGCAGGCCATAGGTCTCAGATGACTCTATAGAGAGTTCCCTCTCCTTTATACTAGCATTATTTCCATACCAGAGAAAAGAGGGCAGAGAAACCTCACCTTCTAGCTGGGTTTTCTCCCATAATGATTTCTCAGATAAAAAAAAATGTGTAATTTTGTGGATGGTGTGTGATTTTATTTTATTGTTCTCTATTTTTTTGCATTTCATGTATTTCATGCATAAGCATGAAATCAATAACTTAAGATTATAAAATCTAAAGGAACTTAAACTTCATAATGTAGATTTTAGTTTTATTTATCATATTTTTGGTGAAGAACTGCTCCAGTAGAATATCCGTGACAATTTACAAATAATTTTAATTCTATTAGCAATAATATTCAAAACATTATTATACACTAAGTTGCAAAGAAAAATAGGCCTAAAGTCCTCAAAGGTGATCATATTTTTCGTGTTGGGTATAAAATATATAAATGTTGCATTCAAGGCACCCAACATTTTTCCAATCTACCTTGACTCCTCAATAACCCTAATTATATCGTCCTCCAAGAGATCATCCTAAGCGCAAATAAAACAAGATTGTCCAGTCGTCGGGTCTAGGGAAGTTTATCCTTTTTAAAAGAAGACAAAACAACTTTTAGTTTTTCCTTTGAAACACCTAATTCCAATCCAACATTTACTCTTCATGAAAGATTCTAGGGAACAACTTGGTCGCCTTCATTATCTCACGGATATTAGAGGCCCTGTTATCTTTAAATAAATTTTGAAAGTGTTTTTTTCCCACTCATGCCAAATCCTGGAATGAAGAAACCCTGATATTATCCTCCCTATCAAATTCCCAAATTCTATTGAAGTTTTTTTTATACACAACATACTTGTGGGAGAAATTGGTATTGTTGTTGCCATCCTGGAGCTAGATGGATCGACTCTTAAGCCTCCACTTGGTCTCTTCTAAGTTCAACAAAACTATCTTTTTCTTCTCCAAGTCTTGTAGTTGTCATAACTCTTCTTTTGAAAAGACATCGTTAAATTTATGATCAAAGAGAACCTCTATGGCTTCCTCCATGTCCTTCAACTCCTTTTGATTGGATAATTATTTATCTTTAACCCATGATATCGTCAACTTTTTTAACCTCATCAAATTGTTAGAGAATTGATATATTGCAGAGGAACCAACATTGTAGCCAAACTTTCTCCAATTCTTCTCAACAAGAGATATGAAGCTCTCATCCTAAAGGCAACTGTGATTAAATTTAAAGGGAGAAGGAGGTTTTTGATCCATTTCTTCAAAGTCTAAAAAAATAGGCACATGGTCGGAAATCCCTCCCGAACCAACCCAAGTTTTATACTTGCCAACATCCTCCAAAAACCTTTCAGCTACAAGGAATCGATCAAGTTTCTTTGAAATCCCATCCCTACCTCTTCTAGAATTCTGCTAGGTTAGAACTAATTTGTGAGGCTCAACATCCACTAGGTAAAGGTCTTTGAAAATCTTATAAAAATAATCAGCAAGAGGGTTTTTCCTTACTCTTTCACCCAGACATTCCTTTCCATTTAATGTCAAATTCAATTCACCTCCAAGAATCAAATTGTCTCCTACTAAAAATTGTTGATATTTAATCTTGTCTTGGTACTATGCCCTTTCACTATAGGGAGCATACATATTCACAAACTATAAGACTTTTTAACCTCCCCTCCACCAAAATACCTGCAGCAATGGGAACAGAATTTGAAGCGTCAAAATTTTGTTCCAATCTATTACAAGACCATGAGAGAGACCTTGTGCATCAAATGTAAATAAATTTCACCCTTTCAAAAATGAGGGAGAAAAATTATGTCAAGTTTGAGTGTTGAGAGAAATCGTCTGAGGGATAATAATTTGATGGCACCACCTAATGCTCGCACTTTAAAGGAGAGTATGATCACACGGAAGAAACCTTATGGGGTTTGTCTTCTCTAAGAACCCCATTAATGGTCAATTGTTTCTCCTCCTTTACCTCCTCTGATGCCTTAGACTTATCTTTGAAAATGAACAAATTCTTACCAATAGGCCTTGGTTTGAAATCCACTAGCATGAGTCCCCCTTTGACCTCCCCCTATATAAATATAACTTATCCTTTCTTGGCTGAAGACAATAAGATGAGGACGTAGTGGGATTATGGCAGATATTGGATATTATAAAGGGATCCCTTTTTTCTTGACACCTCCCCCCTTCCATCCTTTTAAAACCCTCATGGACTACAAGATATTCACAAGACTAAATTGGACCTAATCTAGACTCACTAACGGGGACCGACGAA
The DNA here is from genome assembly GCA_000966675.3 of Picea glauca. Classification (NCBI taxonomy): domain Eukaryota; kingdom Viridiplantae; phylum Streptophyta; class Pinopsida; order Pinales; family Pinaceae; genus Picea; species Picea glauca. The sequence continues at coordinate 163,917 of JZKD02S1015283.1, forward strand.
GACCCCAGAACCCATTTTATATTCAATATGAGGGGATCAAGAGTTCCAAAATCATTAATAAAAATGCAATTAGAAGAAACATGATTTTCCATACCTTCACCAAAACCAACTAGAATCGACACCTTGGTTGTAGCAGTATCCACTTGTTTTTCCACCATTGGAGTACACTATTGAATTTGACCCAATAATTTTGGCTCATAAATCCTTCTATCGTAATGCTTGTTATCTTCTAGCTCCACTAAATCTAGCGTAGCCTCATTTGGCACCAAACATTTCTTTACCCACACTTTCCTCCTTGGCTACCACAAAGGCTTTATCACTAGATAGTCTTTCCACATATGGCCAATTTCCTAACACTTTTTACACCTAAAAAGGAACTCACCGATAATCTATAGGTTGCACCAGTACCTCATTCCCTTGCTTGAGCTAAAGTTATGTTGGTAACCCATCCCTAATTTCCACCACCACTAGGACCCTAGCCAATGTTTTGTTGAATAAGTTCCAAAAATTGTCCTCAAGAGAATTCGTGTCTTGACAACTTCTTGGAGAAAAATTATGCCGGGTTTGAGTGATGAGAACAATAGTATGATGGATAACCATTTGAGGGCACCACCTAACCCTCACACATTGAAGGAGAGTATTATAATGGAGAATAAAACTTATATGGTTTTTATTCTCTAAGAGCCCCATTAATGGTCAATTGTTTTTCCTGATTTACCTCCTTTGGTGCCTTAGACTTAGCTTTGAAAATGAAAAGCTTCCTACCAACGGGCCTTGGTTTGGAATCCATTAGCACAAGTCCCCATTTGACCTCCCCTCTATATAACTCCAACCTATCCTTTTTCAGTTGAAGACAGTAAGATGAGGGTGTAGTGTGCTTATGGGAGAGATTGGAGACTATAGAGGGATGTGTTGGACATAGTGTTATGGTGTTGGCATTGATGTCAAAGAGGGCCAAAATGATCAATGTTGATTATGGCATTAATGTCAAGAATATCAATATGGTATTATCATTATATGTCTTTGAGATCCTAAAATCTTAGGAGAGATAGCATATAGAGAAACAATGTAAAGGAGTAAATAATGCACAAATAATTATTAAAATATCAGGAGAAATGCCGATGAAACAAATCAGAAGAAAGAATCGTTAATCGAATCTCAAAAGGGAAAGAACATTAACACAATCAAGCTTGAATTCCCAATGGATCAATGATCTAGATAAGTTATAATCCAAGTACAAAACCAAAAATCTCATAAGGCAGAGCGCATTGCAGTGATGATGAGTTGTTATGAACAAAATGTAGAGGAATCTACCAAAAATCTCAGAAGGGAAAGCGCATTCCATAAACGAGATCAGGATTCAAATCCCCATAGTAAAACTAAAAAAGAATCAAGGGAGAATCTTGTCCACTGGTGTAGATTTAGGGACAGACCAAGACCGTCAGATCTAGGAGTTACAGAGGAGGACCTTCGGATCAACATCTGATTAAATCATGACCGTTGGATCTCAGTAAGGGCATATCAACGGCGGGGAACCATTGTAGGATGCAAGGATTGAGTTAACAATTGTGCAAGTTTCAGTTCCTAAATCATCCATGATCGTTGATCTAATATGGGAGCATTCTCAACCGATAGATGAAGTCAATATACTTGATATTTAATTGGGGAATCTCATTTCTGGAGAAGTGAGAAGTGGTAAAAGCAAATAAGTCAAAGTCCTGAAGGACGAAATGAATCTGGACCATTGATATAGAACTGATCACATCAAAGAAGGATCATTACATGAAGTCAAGCTACTCGAGGTTTAATTGGGGAATCTCACATAGGTAGAATTGAGAAGTGGGAAAAGTGAATAACTCAAACTCCCGAAGTCCGAAATGAATCTAGACGGTTGATCTAGAACCAATCGTGTCAAAGAAGGATCGTTAGATGAAGTCAAGCTACTCGAGGTTTAATCGGGGAATCTCATTTTGGGAGAATTGAGAAGTGGGAGTGAATAACCTAAAGTCTCGAAGGTTGAAATGAATCTATACCATTGATCTAGAACTGATCACAGTCATTGGATCAAGGATTCACGAGATCTCGAAATAGCCGAAATCCTGACAACCGTTGGATCATATTAATATTTTCACATCAAAGATGGATCGTTAGATGAATTCAAGTTACTCGAGGTTTATTCGGGGAATCTCACTTCGGGAGAATTGGGAAGTGAGAGCAAATAACCCAAAGTCCCGAAGGCCGAAATGAATCTGGATCATTAATCTAAGAGATGATTAGAGTCGTTGGATCAAGCATTCATATGAACCTACAACGAGGAGGAAATGTGCCACGTCAGGAGATCCACATCAGCAAGGACATGTGGTGCAATTATATGGTGACAAGTGTCAAGGTCCAATTGGAACTTTAGGTTACATAAGTCACAAATCTGGGTGACACATGGCAACCACTTGGCCAGTGCCAAGAAATCATTAAGTTGTGTCACTCCGAGAGTTTGTCCTTCGGGGGGAATCAACAACTACCCAAAGCATCGAAGGCCAAACTCAATGATAATCATTGATCTAAGATCCTCCAGATTCTCACATGACCGTTAGATCAAAAAGAAGTGGAAATATGACGTAATCACTCCCATGTTGACCACTTCGACACTAATCAACTCCGGTGGAAATTGGAACAACAATTACCCAGACCTTCGAACCCCCGAAGTCCTGAAGTTCTTAAGTAAACAGTGGTCGTCCATCTCAACCTTTGATTAATCCATAACCATTGGATTAAGCAATGGAAGGATAAATAAGGATTGAAGCTAGACCATTGATTTGGTTACGGGATTCATGCTAACCGTCGGATCAACCCTTGTAAGAGGTAACCACTTTGGGAAGTTGAAACTCCGAAAGATTGGATGAGAGAGAAATCACCCAAAGGCCAAAGTACCGTAGGACTAGGTTCCAACCCCTATTCATGGGTTATGAACACATAATCCATGAGGCGTTGGGAACATCGATTAAATAATAATCTCATGGTTTTGCGCGGATGGTCACATGTAAATGGTTTGAAGGAAGTGCCTCTACAGAATTCGATTTCTACAACATTCACAGAGACAAAAGAAATCGATCCATACCTGTGATCGATTAATGAAAATAGGCCAGATGGTTGTTGAAAGCATATGAAGGTTATAACTCATTGTGCCCTTTCCGGTGAGAGGTAGTATAAATACAACTATGTTTGGTTCATTTGAAATTGTGAGCGAGTGGGTGAATAAGGGGATCTGCACTTAAGGTTGGTAATTTCTGGTATGGTGTGAATTTCAGAGAGAAGATGAAGTGAAGAAAATGTGAATTTCAGTGGAGAAGATGAAGTCTAGTGATGAAAATTTGGTGTAGACATTTGATCATGAGTTAGAGAAGATTCAATAAATGGATGACTGGTATTTGGGTTGGTTGTACTATTAGATCAATTCTAGTTGGATAGATTGCATTATATCAGCAAGTTGAGTCATGAGGAAAGTTGGGTCTTGCTTGAGAGTTGGTGCTCTCTTGAGATTTGATGCTCGCCTTGGAGTTGGTGCTCCTTACTTTAGTTGGTGCTGATAAAAAATAGTTGGTGTTTGGAAAACCCTCTTAATTGTAGTCACAAATATAAAATATTATACAGACATATGGTATCTCTTGTGTTCATTGTGATTATGAATTGATTACTCTTAATGTGTAAAATTATGTTTTTAAAAAATTGTAAAATTGAATTAAAAAAATTTTTAAAATTCCCCCCACCAATTTCCCCCCCCCCCCCCCCACTCTTAGTGTGGCTAGTGTGTCCAATAGGATGCCCGTTTTCATGATACCTACCCCCTTCCAACCTTTTTAAACCCTCATGGACTATAGGATATTCACACGATTGAATTGGACCTAATATAGACTCACTGATAAGGACCGATGGAAACCTATAACCTCTTTTAGATCAATATGAGGGGATGTAGAATTCCAAAATCATCAAGAAAAATGGAATCAAAAGAAACATGATTTTTCATACCTTCACCAAAAATGACTAGAATCGACACCTTGGTTGTATTAGTCTCCACTTTTTTTTCCACCATTGGATCACATTATTTCATTTTACCCAATACTTTTGGCTCAGAACTCCTTCTTTCACAAGTCTTGTTATCTACTAGCTCCACTAAAGGCATAGTAACATCACTTGACACCAAACATTTATTTACCCACACTTTCCTCCTTCGATGCCATGAAGGATTTATCATTGGATAGTCTTTCCACATATGGCCAACTTCCTGACACTCTTTACACCTAAAAGGAACTTACCAATAATATAGAGGTTGCACCAACACCTCATTACCTCGCTTGAGCTCAAGTTCCATTGGTAACCCGTCCCTAATGTCTACCTCCACTAGGACTCTAGCCAACTTTTTGTCTACTAAGTCCCAAAAATTATCCTCAAGAGCTAACAACTTTTCAATGCAATTACCAGTGGATCTCAACACCTCCTCACACCAGTACACTCAAGTGGTAACCCTAGCATCAAAACCCTTAAGTGTTGTTTTTCCACAGGTTCACATTAAGGGTCTAAGCTTGGCTTCCATATATCTAAAACCAAGCACAAGTGGCCCCATAACCTCAAAAGCTTAAGGATAGCATTAGAATCCTCGATGCTCCTAAAATTGAAATAGATCCATCCCCTAAGTAGGAGACGAAAGCGTGGAATGTATCCAATTAACGTCCACCACCATACATCCATCCATTGCTTTAAGGTTATACCCTTGATCGGATTTCCTTTAAAATGACTAACCAATGCTTTATTGGACAACTCCTCAACCCAATTCAAACCCACATCATAACTAAGCACCATCTTGACTCTCTTTGGTTTACATTGAATACACTTCTTTGAGCATCTAATCCCTTGTTCCTCATCTCTTATTTTCATCTTTGTGGATACTAATTGGCAGTGTGGGTGCAATAAAGGCTCAACATGCACAAAGATGGTCTCCAGAATTTTCCATGTCGCATCCTCTGTAATCTTGTTTGGAGTACTACTAATTTTTCGACATTGATATTTTGCACAATAAGGATAAGGAGATCCTACCACATCCCTTCCATCTTTTGACTTAGGATGAGATGCAAAAAGGTTATGATCCCAAGATATGTACCAACCCTACCTCATCTTCCTTAAATGATTGCATAGACTACCATATTTAAAACAACTCAACTGTGAAAGATGACAAATGGACTCATGAGGTGATCATGACCATAGTCCACCTTGTTGAGTCTCTCATCCATTATCTAATTTCATTATAAGAACACTCCCCCAAACTGCAGAAACCCTAGAAGTGCATCATCGAATCTCCTTAGAGCCAACTAGGAATTTTTCACAACCCTAGTCCACCTTCTTGCAACCCTAATATGCCCATGGAGCAAACACTTGACTTCCATTCCTGGCCAACAAACCTAATAAGCCATCTTGCACCTGCCACAAATCTTAAGTCTTTACCTAATCTGCCATCTTGCAACCCTAAAATGTTAGTGGGTTGAACATATTCTTCTCTTCATCGTAGGTTGACCATAGACCATTGTTAGGGTCCTAACCCACACATAGGTAGAACAATATATTCGTATGTAATAAAGGTCAATATTAATAAGGTCTTTCAATAAAATAGAATAAGGCGGATGTAAGAAGACCTAATAGAAGTTTTCGCTTCTAGAAGGATCTTCGTCTAGATGTTTCTTTTAATAGACATATTTAGTATAAATAGGAGTCGAGGGTATGAGAACCCTAGCATGGATAATATTGTAATAGAGCGTTGCTCAACTGGAGGTTTCCCCCTCAAAGAGGCCTGTGAACATTGCTTTCAGAATCAAAGTGTTATATATGTTGTTATTCTTATATCATTTTAGCGTTATTGTGGTGATTGTTCTGGTTATATTGTTGTTATTCTGGCAATTCTAGCATTTTATTTCTGCTATGCATACTTTTTATATCTGGTATATTACAAGTGGTATCAAAGCAATTTCCTCGGTAGAAAGTGTGGGTTCAATTTTTTTCAGTGTAGAGACGTATTACGACGTCTTTAAGCCACAGAGATCTGTCATTATGCACATAAACCCACGGTTGAGGGATTCATACAGGCAGGAAATACAAGTGGTACTTAAGCACACATTTGTTAGCCACCCTTGTAACCCTTGTTGGTACCCCTTCGAGTGGTAGCGCATCAGACAGCACCTGTGTACAGATTGGCCTAGATTACCTGAAACCCTCTTTAGATAAATTGATTGGTCACCTGACTGCTATAGTGTCACCGAGAACAACACTCGGGAAGATACTCTCTAGTACCTGGGTAGTTGGGTAGTACGGATAAGGGTACGATCTATCCTCCTTAGTTAGTGCCCTGAGATATTGGGTCAAGTACTACTGTTGGACCCCGCACGTATATCAGAGAGTTATAACACAGGGCAAACCCTTATCTTTAGAACCCTTGAATACCTAACCCTTGGGGACAGAAACATAAACAAATTAAAACAGACAAGATCTATTGCCGCGCAACTGTGTTCAGGTTTGTAAATCACTACAAATTTCTTCCTGGTTAATCATTTGGGCATTTCATCACTACAGTATTCTTCAGACCGGAGTATAACTCCGCAGGTGAAAAAAAAAAACTGGAAATTTTTTCACCATTATTTGAGACCTATTCCATTGGATTCATCTCTTCTCCCTTATCACATTCATCCATATCATTGTTTGGAAAAAAAATTGACCCAGCCCGCCCCTTTTCAGTTCCCCCATCCTCATGGCCCATACCCATATCCAAGACTTGGAATCTCGCTTCAACACCTTGCAATCTGGTCTCATCGAGCCCCAACAAGAAGTGAAACAACTCAGTGCCAATGTTGTCGCCATCAATACAACCATGTAGTCCTCAATGGAGGAAATCAAACAAGACCTCACCACCCAGTTTGAATCTGTCTTTTTTGCACTCTGCACTAAACTGCATATCCCTACAGATAACCCTTCCTCTTCCTAACCTCCACATACTAAAGGTGACCATTCATCTCATTCCCATAACTTTCAGAACCATCACTTTCAACGTGACCTACGCCTTCCGTGAGTGGATGTGACCAAATTTGATGGCTCGGACCCCACTGGTTAGGTAACCCAAATGGAACATTATTTCTCTTTATATGGCATTACAGATGACTTGGCCAAACTCCGATATGGTGTTCTCCATCTAGATCAAGAACGTTGGCAATGGTGGCAATGGAGAAAAACTTCTCTTCAAGGGTATATTGCTTGGACACACTTTGTGGCAAAGATTTATGAACGCTTTGACACTGACACCAACCATTTGGGTCGTTTGACAAAGTTGAAACAATTAGGAATAGTGGAAGACTTTATAGCTGCCTTTGAGCGCCTAGCTTTTAAAACAGAGGGCATGTCTGATGCCTTTTTCTAAGAGTGTTTTATAAGTGGCCTCAAGGATGAAATTCAGGCCCATGTCCTCATGGCTTGGCCTCAGAGTTGGGTGGAGGCTACTAAAAGAGATAAAGAAGCACAACAGGTTGTATATTCTCAAAACTGAAAACCCTCCTTTATCCCTCGCCCTAAACCAGTAAATCCCACTACTCCCTCTGCTCCACTAAAGATCCAAAAATTCACCAAGGATGAAATGGTCGAACGCCAACTCAAAGTCTTTTGTTATAACTGTGATGACAAATATTTTTCAGGCCACAAGTGTAAATAACAAAATCTTTGTATGGCCATATCCAAGGATATTTCGAAAGAGGATGTAGAAACTCCCCTTGTGTCTGAGTCACCTGAATCCACTGACATAACCCCTCCCTCAGACCCTCCTGAAGTAGAACCGGGCATTTCCCTCAATGCTCTCACTGAATTCTCCACTCCCCAAACCCTCAAGCTAATCGGTTACATCAAGCATCGGAAGGTCATCATTATGGTTGATAGTGGCAGCACCCATAATTTTATTCATCGCCGCATTGCCCAAGAAACTCATTGCTACATCCATGTCGTCAATAATTTCCAAATCATGATTGCCAATGGTGGTTCCATGAAATGTGGAGGGCATTGCAAAAATGTGTGTCTCCAAATTGGTGACTACCACCTGAAATCCCATATGTTTGTTATCGACATGGGAGGTTGTGACATTGTGTTGGGTGTAGACTGGCTAAGGACTTTGGGTCCCATTCTCATGGATTTTAAAGACTTAACCATGTAATTCGACCAGGAGGGCCACTAATATAAGTTCCAAGGCATCACCGTCGGTTCACCTGAGATCATTAGTTCCCATCGCATGGAAAAGCTGCTCAAAAAAAGTCATTCTGGTGTTATCGCCCAACTCCATGCCATACAAGCAATAGAGACACCCTCGGTCCCGCAAGACCTTCAAGCCATCCTTTCTAAACATAAATTGGTATTTTCCACTCCCCAAGGACTCCCTCCTTCTCATGGTGTTCATGATCATTCCATTCCCCTTGTACCCGAAAGCCTTCCTCCCAATATCCATCTGTATAGTCACCCCTTTTCCCAAAAAAATGAAATTGAGAAAATGGTCCAAGAACTCCTTAATGCATGCATTATTCGCCCTAATATGAGCCCCTACTCTTCTCTTGTGTTCATGGTCTTGAAGAAAGAAGGTTCTTGGAGAATGTGTCCTGACTTTTGTGCCCTCAACAAACTTACCATCAAAGACAAATTCCCCATCCCTATCATTGATGACCTCCTGGATGAATTGAGTGGTGCCCAATTCTTCACTAAACTTGATCTTCGTTCAGGCTACCACCAGATACATATGAAAGAGGCAGACATTCCCAAGACTACCTTTAGAACTCATGAGGGCCACTATGAGTTTTTGGTCATGCCCTTTGGTTTGTGTAATGCCCCCTCCACCTTCCAAAGCCTCATGAATCATGTCTTATGTCCTTTTCTCCGCCATTTTGTCTTAGTTTTTTTTAATGATATCCTCATCTATATAAAAACCTGGACAGATCATCTTGCTCATGTAGATAAAGTTCTCCATCTACTCTCTCAGCACCAACTTTTCCTAAAACAGTCTAAATGTGCTTTTGGCGCCTCAGAAGTAGAATACTTGGTTCATCTAGTTGGCAAGGATGGTGTCATGGTGGATCTTAAAAAGATTGAAGTTATGCAAGACTGGCCTCACCCAAAGACTCTTAAGAGCTTGCGTGGATTTCTGGGCTTAACAGGGTATTATCGCAAATTTGTTAAGAATTATGGGAAGATTGCAGCACCTCTCATTGCTCTCCTCAAAAAGAACTCTTTCACTTGGACTCCAGCTGCTGCTCAAGATTTTCAAACCTTGAATATGCCCATGTGCACCACTCTAGTCCTCGCCCTTCCCGATTTCACAAAGATCTTTATGTTGGAATGTGATGCCTTAGGGAAAGGAATTGGTGTTTTCCTTATGCAAGAGGGTCGACCTTTGGCCTTTACCATCAAGAAACTATCTGAAAGAAATATGGGAAAATCCATCTATGAAAAGGAAATGTTGGTTATTCTGCTTGTCGTTGATCTGTGGCACCCTTATCTATTGGGGCAACGTTTCCAAATTAAGACAGACCATCAAAGCCTCAAGTATTTTCTGGAACAACGCATTTCCTCCCCAGAACAACAAAAATGGGTGACTAAGCTCTTTGGATATGATTATGAGATCATTTACAAGAAAGGCAAAGAAAATGTGGTTGTGGATGCACTTTCCCGAAAATATGAAGATGAAGGATCCCTTTTTTCTCTTTCATTCATTGTACCAGATTGGCTCCAAGCCTTTCGCCGGGAATGGCTACAAGATCCCAAAATTTCATATTTGATCCAACAATTGTAGTCCAATGCTCCAGCTTCCCCAGGGTACTCTTGGCTCCATGATGAACTTCGATACAAATTTTGTTTGTATTTAAGTAAACAATCAAAGATTAAATCCACGGTACTTTATGAGCTTCATACTACACCCACAGCAGGGCACTTCGGGTTCACCAAAACCTATGAGAAGGTCAAACTTTCCTTTTTCTGAGATGGTATGAAACAGGACATTCGTAATTTTGTCACTAAATGTGATGTCTGCCAATGCAACAAGGGAGAAACAGTCAAATCTATAGGCACACTACAGCCGCTCCTGATTCAACCTACTATTTGGAAGGATATCTCTATGGATTTTATTACCATCTTACCCAAATCAGGAAATAAATCAGTCATCATGGTGGTTGTTGATCGCCTTTCCAAGTATGCTCATTTTTGCGCCCTTCAATACCCGTTTACAGCATCCACGGTGGCTCAACTTTTCATGGATCGGGTCTTCAAGCTTCATGGCATGCCGCACTCTATTGTTTATGATTGCGACCCAACTTTCACAAGAAAAATTTGGTAAGAACTGTTCAAGATACAAGGCACCGAATTGCATCTCAACACAACTTATCATCCCCAGACTGGTGGCCAAATGGAAGTTGTCAACAAGTGTTTGGAAACAAATTTGAGGTGTTTTGCCTTGGAAAAGAAAAATCAGTGGGCTTAATGGTTAACCCTAGTTGAATGGTGGTACAACACTTCATACCATACAGCTACACGCATGACTCCTTTTGAAGCGGTATATGGACAGAAGCCACCTTCAGTTCTCGCATACTTATCGAGTGCCTCGAAGGTCCAGGCAGTTGACCAAACACTTACAGCTCGAGAGGCTAATCTCCGTACCCTCAAAGAGAATATGGCACAAAATCACATGAAGCAACAAGCAGATCAAGGTCGCTTTGAACGTCAATTTGCAGAAGAGGATCGAGTGTTTCTTCAACTGCAACCTTACAAGCAAAATTCCCTCAAGGTTGAGCATTGTCAGAAGCTAGCGCCCAAATTTTATGGTCCTTATACCATTCTCAAGCATGTGGGACAAGTAGTCTATCAGTTAGCTTTGCCCAGCCATTCAAAGCTACATCTTGTTTTTCATGTTTCATGCTTAAAGAAGGTGATTGGAGCTAAGTGCCAAATTCAAACCAACCTTCCCAAGTTAGCTGAAGAAGGATCCATTTGGCTACATCCAGAAGAATTTTTGTACCAACGTGAGCGTCGCCTACGTCAGAGAACCATCAAGGAAGTGCTAGTCCAGTGGAAAGATAAAACTCCAACAGATGCCACTTGGGAACCAACTACCATTCTGTAGCAATTTCCTCATTTCAAGCCTTGAGGACAAGGTTGTTTTTAAGGGGGCGGACATGCTAGGGTCCTAACCCGCACATAGGTAGAACAATATATTCGTATGTAATAAATTTCAATATTAATAAGGCCTTTCAATCAAATAGAATAGGGTGAATGTAATAAGACCTAATAGAAGCTTCCGCTTCTAGAAGGATCTTCCTCTAGATGCTTCTTTTAATAGACATATGTAGTATAAATAGGAGTTGAGGGTATGAGAAACCTAGCTTGGATAATATTGTAATAGGGCACTTCTCAACTGGAGGTTTCCCCCTTGAAGAGGCATGTGAACATTGCTTTCAAAATCAAAGTGTTATTTATGTTGTTGTTCTTATATCATTTTAGTGTTATTGTGGTGATTGTTCTTGTTATATTGTTGTTAATTTGCCAATTCTAGCATTTTATTTATGTTTTGCATACTTTTTATATATGGCATATTACAACCATTCCCCTCACACTCAGGTTTTGTTCAATGCAGACCTCATCATCTCTTTATCATAGGTTCACCATAGAACTACAACAAACCTAATCCCTACCATAGACGTCATTTGTTTTAATATTTAGGTTGCTTTTAAATATATATATTTTATTTTAAATAAAATATTTTCTTTTTTTATTTTTGACCTTTTTTTAAATTATCCCCTTTTTTTTAAGCTCATTTGAAAAAAAAATCCCATTTAAAAAAAATCTCATTAAAAAAAAACTTTTTTATTTTTAATTTAAAATGCTCGTTTTTATTTTATTTTTTTCAAATTTTTTTAAAGAATCACTTTTCTCCTCAGTTTTTCAAATTTAGGCCCAAAACAAAATAAAAGGTGTTGTAGATAGCACCATGTGTTGATTTGAGTGTTGATTTTGAGGTTTTGGTTCAAAGTAGCATCGATGGTTAGGCCAATGTATCAAACAAGTTGTAATTTTAACCTTGAAATAAAAAAAAGGGGTATTAGTAGCAACACCACTTTTTGATTCGGCGGTCTATTTTAAGATTTTTGTTCACAATGGTACAAGTTGTCAAGGCCATGGTTTCAAACGAGTTGTAATTTTTACCCCCACCCCCCCCAAAAAAACGGGGGGGTGCTACTAAGAGCACCCCTTTCCTACACTTCAACAGCTGATTTTTGAGCTTCGGAGTGAAATATATGATGCTAAATTTTTCCTTGAGCTTCTATACCATCGCATTGCTATGGAAATGAGCATGCACAATACTCGAGACACCCTGCCATCTCCTGCAATAGCTAGAGTGGTGGTGCCCATCTTCCTTCCTCCTGCACAGAAATGACGTTGAGTATGAAGGACATCAGGTTCATCATTTTTGTTACTGGTTTATTTCGTTTATACCTAGTCCTCCTGGCCATCATAACTATTAATCTTGAGGCCAAATTATCAATATTGTTATTTGTTTTCATTTTTTGTTTGGCATTATCAAACAGTCTCTATGTCATAATAGCCCCTTGGCTCTGTATAAATTTTGATGTATTTTGATTTTTTGAAAAATCAATTGGATTAGAGCTAGTTTCCAGTCATGGAAACTCTTGCTCCAAAGAACAATTGGCACTCTATAATAATTATTTCATGACAAAAAATTTATACAAAACTTACTTACAAAAAAAAAAGATTGTTCTATGCTTCTGAAAAGAACGGTTTGGCTCAAATGTAGGAAAAAAAGAATTATAATATCAAATGGCCAATTCTTCTTATTCTAGCTCATTCCATATCGTTGCAGGTCCTTCAAGTTCTCCCCCCTCGATTGTAGTAAGTCTAGACTTTATTTATAAATTATTTATTTCATTGAATTTATGTTATGTGTGCATGTGCAATTGAATAATTGTTCATTAAATTTTGCAAAATCATGATTCACGATCAAGTTCGGATGCACAAGATATTCCAGTAGTCCTAACATTATGCAAGATCTTATCAGGAGAAAGACATCGCAAGCAAATGTTTGATGAAAATTGACAGTTGCTTTACCCTATGAATTATAACATGTCATCTTCTAGCAACCAGCCTCGGTCAACAGTATTACACTGTGAATTGGTTCTCTTTTATGCAGACACACCTTGGGGCGTAAGAAAATGATGATTGAGTAATTGCTTTTTTGAATTTTCCTTGGAACTAATGTAAATGTATTACTTAATTTGACATTTTGTTTATAAAGTGGTTGGTTGCATGTTTATTAGAGGGGGAAAATGTTACATTCTTCTAATAAATGTTTGGTATAATGTTTGAACATAGTAAATGCATCATGTTACTAATATTATCAATGTAATGTTCAATATTTTACAATCACGATTCTAACGATGAGCGACCTATCTACCATCTACAGTTGCACCCCACTACGATGTCAAGTCAAGAGCTTGTTATTAAACAAGCACAGCTCAGAGAGGAAGCGTATTGAGCATGGTTGAATCAATCACCTATTCAATTCCCACTACATCCTGAGTCCCCAATTCAAAACCTCTACAGAAATGCTAGTTCTTCACATGTTGGGGACAAAGGAAATGATACATAGGTTGTTATGGATGATTTCTTACAAGATACCTAAGCCATGGATGGAATGTTGTTACATGCATTCCAATAAAATTAATTAGGGGGTGATGTTGATATCATCGATACCTTCTTCAAAATCCTAAAATGTGCTTCAACCACCCCTCTCTTTGGACATGGGTCAAGGTCTACCCAACTAGGGACAATAATGTTATTGTACAACTTGAAAGAAATGTATAGTATGTCAGACACAGATTGGATTAGGGCATATGACATAGAGAAGGAGAAGAAAATGGTTGAATTTTTTTATTCCAATGGGGAACCTATGTTCGAGGATCGTGAATTTTTTTATGTTGGAATACTAAGAGGGGGGGTGAATCAATATGAGCACTTTTTACCACTTTCAATCACAATATATAAACTACAACTTTATTAGCAGTATTCAATAGTTTATCACTTATGCATTCAATATATTATTTCATCATAAACAACTCCATTCATCATTGCATAATAAACAACCATAGATACACAATACACTATAATTTACATGGAAACCCAAATGGGAGAAAACCACAGAATGATTTCTTATATATATCAAGATTACATTCATAGGAAGCACCAACTTCTCAATTCTTCAACACCAACTAGAATGATGCTCCAACCTGAAGGAAGCTACAACTCTCTAAATTCTCAAGCCACAACTAGAAGGAGGCTCCAACCCCCTAGTTTATAGGCTCCAACATGAAGGAAGCTCCAACTCCTCATTCTCAAGATCTAACTAGAAGGAGGTTATGACCCCCTGGTTTACAGGCTCCAACCTCAAGGAAGCTCCAACTCTCTGTGTTCTCCAGCACCAACCAGAAGGAGGCTACAACCCCCTTTCCTTGCCCCATCCTGCCTCCCTGAAATATAAGTGTAGACTCAACCTATCACTACCACTGATATTGTCTCTGCCATTGTCACTAATACAAAAATCAACCTATCACTATCAATGTCACAACAACCTATCACTGTCTCGGTCACATCAACCTGTCACTGTCATTGTCACATCAACATGTCATTGTCAATCTGTCACTGATCAACCTTTACCATATCATGCATCGACCATGTACCAAGACCTATACCATATCATGCATCAACCATGTACCAAAACTTGTACCATATCATGTACCAAAACCTGTACCATATTATGTACCAAAACCTGTACCATACCATGCATCAACCATGTACCAAAACATGTACCATATCATCAATGATGTGCCTCAACCAAGTACCAACATTACCAAGCATACCTTAAGAATGTACCACAACATCCAATGAATTTACCTCAAACATGTGCCATAACATCATCAATAAGTGCCTCAAACATGTATCAATATCACCAAGAAATGTACCTCATACATGTGCCAAATATATGGCTCACACCATGCACCTAAGATGTACCTCAACCAAGTACCAAAGAATGTGCCTCATACATATGCCACCATATACCAAGAGTATACCTCAACCAACATCACAAATATGTGTCTATAACAACCATGATATATACCAAACCAAATACCATGACATGACTCAACCATGTAGCCAAGATGTACCTCAATGCATATGCCCAAATCTCCAAACCATGCCTCAAGAATGTACTAAGACACAACCCTTAAAACACATGTAAAACATACCTTTGATTATGTAACAGATTTAGTGCATTAGATGACAGACATGCAAACCTTCATCAGCCTCAACAACCAAGTACAAGCATCCTTCCTTAGGTTTGACTTAGCCTCGTTGGACGAATAATTTCCTCATGCGGGGCCTCGCATGATAGGCGCTAACTAACCCATGGAGGTGCCTCGTGGGACACCAGTAGTCTAACCTACGAGGGTCAACCAAACTAGGGTTTCTCAGAAACCCTCACTCTCCTCTACAACTCCAAGACGTTCACCTTCGCACTTTCCTTCGCTACCTCAAACTTGTGTGTGTAAATGTACTTATGAAAGACTTGTTGAAGTGTATTTATACTTTTTCAAAGTAACTTCTTTCCTTAACTTTAGGGGCAACCTTTTCTTTCTTGTTACAACCACTTTACCCTTTAATTAATGACTTGCAATCGTTTAGGGATTATTAACCATTGTTCAGGGCTTCCAAATTCAAGAGAGAATATCTCCTCAACCGTGAGGAACTACGAGGCGTACAACCTACTGTTGGAAATAGAACAACGAGGACTATCCATCTATGAGGGTGTTTTCTGCATTTGCACTATCCTTATTCCTCAAACAACTTCGGGATCCATGACCATGCCTTTGGGGATTCTTGTAGACTTCTTCAAATGCACCCACCGTATCTGTTGACATCAATGACAACAAACTTACCAACATTTGACACCTATTTTGAGGAAATTCCCATTGGGATGAAAAGGAAATTTTTATTTTATGAGCTTCCATATTGAGAGCATCTTAAGATTGGTCACTTACTAGATCTCATGCATATATTAAAAAATGTTTCATTTTCTTTATGGAGACACATATCATCGAATAAAAGTGACACATTGGTTGTTAAGAGAGATCTTATTGCTTCAAATACTAAAAAGAGACATTGGTCAAGAAAACAAACTAGAGGAGAGGTTGGTCCCTCTTGGTCTTTTAAAGAAGGTGATGTCCCATGGATTTTGAAGAAAGATGAACATTTTATGGTGAAGGATGTTATATTGGGTGTGAAGGCACATTCTTTATATGGGTCGACTCTATGACTTGGCTTCACTATAGAAGGGAATTTGTCAAGGTTGAAATCACATGACCATATGAACCTTCTAAGGGTATGTATGTTGAATACATGATTCTTCTTCTATATTATCAGTAAAATATGCTATGCACTCACTGTTTTATGGAAATTAATGATGCGTGTGTTTATTTTGTAGTGTCATTATCCTTTGCTTGTGCATGGTTGTGTGAACCATGACTTCCCCCAGGACCTATAACGTGCCATATCAAAACTATCTACATTTGTACATGAGATCATATCAAAGGAGATTCATATGGATAGCAATTCATGGTGGCATCAAGATATGTTTGAGAATGTTTGAGAAGGAACTACCCACGAATTTTATGGACTTGCAAGTCCATCTTCTAATTCACCTACCTAATGAGGTTGAATTGGTTGTGATTCTCTCATGTCATTGGATGCTCTTATTAGAGAGGTACATGAAAAAATTGAAGGGGTTTGTTTGAAAAAGGGAAAAACTAGAGGGGTCTGTGGTAGAGGAGTAAACAATATAGGAGTCATTATATTATGTCGGTGAGTACATCAAGAAAAATGAAAACACACCAAGGGCAGTGGTTTGGGACAACCAATAAGATGAAGACAAAAGAGAAGGGGAGCTACTCCAAACAAATGGAAAAAGGTGCTTGACAAAGAGTAAGTCACTTATATTTTGTCAATTTAGTACAGAGAAATTGTTTACACTGGAGTCGATAATATATATTTCATCTCATCCTATTCATTTTGAATTCTTATTCTCAATGAATTTAGAAATTGATGCCATCAATAAATGTGTTCTTTACAATGCGACCATGGGTCACGTTGTATGAAGAGAAAGAAGGAAATGAGACAGTGACATGAAAGCATTTAGAGGGTTGAATGGTAGATGCATGCCTTATTCTGGTCATTTAAAAGAAAATATGCCAAAATCTATTGCAATAGTTGGGTGGCTGACTAGATGCAAGAGAAGTATGCAGTGTCTAGTCATAACCCACATGGAGAATATTTTGATGCATTAAACATAGGGATTGGGTGAAACAACTCTATAATAACCTCTCTAAGTACCACGTTCAATTTATAATATTGCACATTTGAATTGTAACATGTATTATGTTTTTATTAATGCTCGGGTTATTAGATATATGACATCATCCTTTGTTCGCATTTTTATAGGTGCATTTGTTCCCATCTATGTGGGCATATGGACATCATTTTCGCATTAAGTATGTCAATGATGGAAACATCACACAATATTGTGGAGTGGAGGTCGAGTTCAACCAATCTAGTCATGCTAGCCACCATGATCAAAACCTAATAGAGGGGAAGTTAGGTTACATGGGAAAGATACAAGAGATCATGCAAGTGGACTTCTCATCTTTTCAATGTGTTATTTTTTTTTGCAAGTGGTGGGATACCTTTCACCAAAGAAACGTAAAGGAATATCGTGATAGTGGGCTAATATGTATTATCCCTAAAAAAGTGTGGGTTGAAACTAAGGAGCCTTACGTTTTCCCAAAACATTGAAACCAAGGTTTTTTTAACCCAAATGTGTTGGATGGGGATTGGTGGTTCGTACTAAGACATGATCTAAGATCTAAACATCTTTTTTAGAACAACAATGTTATAATTCCAAGCGAGGAAGATAATCAGGGTGATTTCAACGAAGACTAATATGTAAATGCTTTGTTTCGACATTTATATTTTGGATGTGTCATTTTATTATGGCTATCTATAATGGCCAATTATGTTTTTTTTTCTTCATTTTATAATGTTGGATATGAAAAGTTAACAACCATTTACAACTACCATATTGAAAATACATTAAATAGTGCAAGCATAAGATGTGGTTTTGATATATTTTTATTGTCATAATTATTGTTTATTATAGAAAATTTATGTTGTATTGCATTAACATTTGTTTATGTTGTTGGACAACTGAGAGGGGGGGTGAATCGGTTGTTACTGTGCTTAAACAATTATATCCATTTTTTTAATTTATTACAGAACTTCTCAATGATGATCACAATAAATAAGCAGTAGAGTATTCAACATCAATCACACACATGTATATTATAGAGACAGATATTCCTGAGGAAACCCATAAAGGGTGAAAACCTCTTCTTCTTTATATGATAATTATTTTCTGTACAATATCATTCTTATGAGCACCAACTCATAATGATGCTACCACCTTTGTTTTTCAAGCTTCTACTTGCTAAGAGCACCAACTCTCTGGTTTCTCTAGCACCCACTAGAAGGAAGTACTAACTCCCTCATTGCTCCAGCACCAACTGGATGGAAGCACCAACTTCCAGTCACACAGGCACAAACCTGTATAACAGAGAACCAATGTTCTCCCTAGCACCACCCTGCCACCTTGGTTTCTCTGGTTGCTACCAGATGGTAGCTACAACTCCCTATGTTCAAGAACCCACTTGACACTCAGAGGACAACAGTCCTCCCTAGCACCTCCCAACCACCCTGAAATATAAAACTTTGCTTTCTGTGAATTTATTACAGTGATTCAATAGTTGTCATTGGCTTACCAGGCTTATCAATGTTCTACTATGTTGCTATGCTCTCATGTATCAGTGTCTCTCTTCTTGCATCTCCTTGAGCTTTCTTATCTTCTGCTATATCTATGCATGTCCATCTCAGCCTTCTTTACTGTATCAGTTATGCATCTATGTTCTTTCCTTCTGTTGCGTTGTTTCTCCTCTAGCCTCCCTTCTTCTACCTTAATAACACACTCTTAAAAAAATGTAGGTGCAATCTCTTCTTTGTTCTGCATTTTTATAGTCTCTTTGCACCTTCTGCATGCTACATGCGCTATCCCACTGCATACACTTCACTGTGTTCTTCATCACTGGCCCTTATCCTGAGATCTTTTGGCTTTACTAAGTGTAACATTCTTCGACCCTTTTCCATCTGTCAGTCAACTCTATGATGAGTTTACACTCCACTAGCAGTTACCTCAAGAATCTTCGTCTTCTCCGTCGATCACCCTGAAGACTCTTTGAATTCCATGGAATAAACCATCAGTGGTCTCTAACAGTTACACCGAGGCTCTTCGAATCCTCTGGCAGCCACCTTACAGCTCCTCAAATTCTCTAGCAGATGCAATCACTTCGTTCTAGCAGTTACTGAGAGAAACTCTACGCATTCATGTGTTTTAGCAACTTCTCTCTTCCTGAAGAAAACTTCACAGTGGGTGCTAGCTCTTCTAGCTAAGCCTCTTCCTTTCAGGTGACCTCTGGCGGTGACCAAATGCCTATTCATAAGGTGCTTTCACGACTCACGTTTTTTGGATCTGGGGATGAGGCATCTCGACTCTCCAAGTCGTGATATCCGAAATGGAGCTTAATTGCATGCTAGCTCTGCCCTTAAACCTTCGATGATGTGACCAATGGTTGTGACCACAGCCCTATTCAAAAATGCATTTCGCGATTTCGCATTTCGGGTTTTCTCCCGTGAGTTTCCTTGACTCCTCATATTGCGAACCCTGAAATGGAGCTTGGTTGCTCTAGCTCCTTCCTCCAACGTGACCACCAGCGGTGACCACAGCTTAACTCGAAACTACATTCCGCAATTTCGTGTTTCAGGGATTCTCCTGTGAGTCCCTTGACTCCTCCAACTTCCGATACCCTAAATGGAGCCTAGCTATGCTAGCTCCTTCCACTCACACGACCACGGGCAGTGACTAGGGGCCAAGTCCGAAAACGCATTTCGCATTTCTCATTTCGGGGATTCTGTGAAGAGTCATCTTGGCTCTCCATGTTGCAAACTCCGAAATGGAGCTTGGTAGCTCTATCTCTACTCTCCATCTCTCGACGATGTGACCATGAGATATGACCACTGGCTAGTCATTTGAGTGCTTCGCTCTTCAGATCAATGGTCCACAATCTGTGGTGATAGGACGGCTATCCTTCGTCTTGGAACTTCAGCTTTCGGGACTTTGGGGGAGTATTGATGCTAAAACTCCCGAAACTAAACTCCCAGAATGATGTCATTCTTGTGTCACTCAATGATGCGTCATAAGCCGAGTGGCTGCCACGTGTCACTCATAATTGTGATTTTCAGTGGCCTGAAATGCCGAGTAAACTTGACACTTGTCCTTGTATGATTGCACCATGTGTCTTTGTTGACGTAGACTACCACCTGTCCTTTCTAACGTGGTCTGTCATGAACTACCTCCTGGATCTGACGGCCCAGATTCATCCTTGATCCAACAGCTAAGATTATTTCACGATTTTGCATATCGTGAGTTCGAGAGGTTAGAACACCTCGTTCCTTTGACTTTCCAGTCAACGAAGAGATGATTTTTCGCCACGTTTCCTTCTTGGATTGACGGACCAGATTTCTCCTCGATCCGATGGCTCAGATCATTTCGCCATTTCACGTTTCGTGAGTTGGAAGAATAGAGCACCTTGTGCCTTTAACTTTCCAGTCAGTGAAATGACGATCTTTCGACATGTGTCCTCCAGATCTAATGACCCACGAATTTTCTCGATGAACGTCTAGGATTCCTTCACAGTTTTGGAGATTTGGATGACTCATGGTCTTATCCACCTTCCAGCTTCACCAGATCTAATGGTTGTTGGTCCTTCATAATTAATCCAGATCTGACGGCCCAGATATTATCGTGATTTCGCATATGGTGAGTTGGAAGGTTAGAGAGCTTCCTTCATTTGACTTTGCAGTCAGTGAAATGTTGAACTGTAGCCAAGTTTCCTTCCCGATGATGGACGGTCCTCTTGTTTTCGGGACTTTGTAAGCTCGCTTCATGTTGAACTTTAAAGATCGTACAGGTTCTCTTAGATCCGATGATGGTCGGTCCCCACACTCAGATCTAACGCTTGAGATCTGTCCTCCATCTGCGCACTCCTCCTGTCTGAATTCAGATCTGACGGCCATCAAGAATTCAAAATGGGTGATCCAACGATCATTGTCGCTTCTCCTCCCAAGCTTCTCCTTCCTGTGTGTTATTGCCATCAATGACAAGCACATTGTTCCTGTGAACATGCCAACATATGTTAACCTTTGAATTACTAAACATTAATTGAGATATCACAAAGTTGGTGATGTATTCATATAACACAGTAGTAAAGATTTATTTTAAATTATATTTTGTTTTTAAAAATGATGATATTAAGTGAAATCCCACTAGTGTGTTCAGTTTCAATGGGCCTTGTTTTGCATGGCAACCCAAGTTCGAAACATGCCTCTACCAGGAAGAGACACTTAAAAATCTATCCATGCTAAGGGTTGGGATGGCTCGAGCCGGGTGTGATCCTTGGGTTATTTTGATGGCTTAGATTCTCTTGGGTCATGGTTTCTAAGCCACGGGTTATTCTCGTAGGTCACAAACACGACAGCAAACAAAAAAAATGATGATATTAAAAAATCAAACCTCAAATTTTTTATTGTTTGAAAAAATCAAAATTCAAATAAAGATATACTTACTTTGATCAAACTTCTAAGAACAATTCCAACAAGATAACTTTGTGCAACATCTGTAAGTTACGGAATCACACTTGTTGTGTTGGAATTACCAACTTTGATGGCATTCCCAACCTTAACTAGTACAACTATCATGGATTTCATATAGTTCACTCCATCCTTTAGTTTTATAATCATATAAACTTATATTGATCATTATTTTTACATTCTCCTTGAAATAAGTGTCAATATAGGAAGGACATGGAAATTCTAAGTTTTTCTAGAGCCTGGTCACAATTAAAAAAAAAATTAAGGATCCATACTTATCTAAAAGTATAGAACCTTTGTCAATTTTACTAATTCTTTTGGTGATATTCTTGTAAAAGTATTCCAAATTCGTCCCCGAGGTGTAGGACAGTCGGTGACGGAGTGTGTTGTTAAGCCACTCCGTGATGTTAAAGCCACCGGTTCGAAACCTGCGGGGACAAAAAATCCAACCATGTTAAGGTTTGGTGTGGCTCAGGCCGGGTGCGACCCCGGGTGATTTTGACGGCTTAGATGCCCCTGAGTCACGGTTTCTCAAGCCACGGGTTAATCGCGTAGCCAACAGGTCCCGCACAAATTAACAAACAAAACAAAAAAATGTTCCAAATTCTAAGTATTTGTATATTTTTTGGAAAATATTGACAACTTGTAGAGTAAAATAATTGTATCCGTATTAGAATTTGGGTGAATAATTAAAAAAAAATAAAAAAATAGTCAATTATTTTTAGAAGAAAACAAGACAAATCATGAAGTTTATCCTCTAAAGATTTCCCTGACTATAATCCAACCCTAGAAAGTTTGGATAGAAATTGTTAACATGGAAGCCAAAGATTGAAATTCATTATTATTGATGAATTCATTTGCATATTTAATAATTTAAATTTAATTGAATACATTAAATTAATTATAACATTTAAATAATAAAAAATATTAAATATAACTATTATAAATTTAATGAACAATTATCATAACTTTATCATTAAAATAGATGAAATATTAACATTTCATAGGAATAATTATTCAAATTGATTTTTCATTCATTAACCAAATCCAATATTTGCATACATTTTAATACAAAATCAATGAAATACATTACTTACCATACTTTTTTAATAGAAAATTCAACTAATACTTGCATATTTTTACATATTTTTTTAATAGAAGATTCATAAAGTTAATAATAGAGAAAAAAAAAAATTGAAACCATTTCATTGAAAGTGTATAGCTTAAAATTTGTTATTATTTTTATATATTTAATATTTTGAATTTAATTAAATAAATTTCATATATTATAATAGTTGGATAATATAAATTAATAAAATATTTGGAAAAATCAAAAATTAATAATTGTGATTTTATTAAACAATTATTTTATAACTTTGTCTTGTAATCTTTGAATAATAATAATAAAATAACATTTTTATTACATCATTATTATTATCAGTGAATAATTATATTATAATGTTGTTATTACAATATATGAAAAATACATAATTATTCAAATCACAATCATTTCACTCATCATATTTAAGTATTTTTGTTTCTAAATACATTTAATCGACATATTGTATCTTGTTGGACAACAAACAATTCACCTTGAAGAAGAGTTCAACATTATATGGCACTAATTGTTTTAACTTTTTACAATCACAATCCAAATTAAATGATTTTATAAAACTTAAGTTAAACATTATATAGCATTCTACAAATTTAAATGAGAGATACATCTCAACTTTAATATAAAAACGAAGAAATCATTAATAATATTAATCATTAGCATACTCATAATACATTTTATAAACAAAATAACAACAACCACAACATTATATGAAAAAACATAATATACATGAGCGATATACAGGTCAATATACATGTCAAACATACATATCAACAAAATATGCGATAAAAATGTCATATATAAATCTCAAATCAAATATAAAACAATCAATATACATGTCAATCGGTACCACTACTAGCTAGGTCCACCACCAGAGCGAGATGCATCAGTGTCTCTGCTACCAGAGGTAGAGGGTCTATCAGTACTTATGCCAAAAATAAATGACAAAAATACACTATCAAATGTGTCTCCATCAAGATCAACATGTGCAGTAGTACTCGTTGTGAACATAGTGTCCAAAGCATCAAAATCTTGTGACACATGGAGGAGGAGGAGGAGGAGGATCGATGGATGATGACATATGTGGAGGAGAAGGAGAAGGATCGGTGGATGGTGACATAAGTGGAGGAGGAGGAGGAGAATTGGTGAATGGTGGCGCGTGTGGAAGAGAATATGGAGGATCGTTGGATGGTGGAAACACATGTGGAGGGGGAGGAGGAGGAGGGTCGGACATGGACGATGCAAACACATGTGGAGAGGAAGGCGCAAGAGGATCGATCGATGGTGCAGACACGTGTGGAGGGGAAGCAAGAGGATTGGAAGATGGTGTAGGCACATGTGGAGAAGAAGCAAGATTAGGAGGAGGAGGACCATGTGGTGGAGTAAAGGATGTGGATCAATCTGGTGATGAGGCAGATGGAGTAGAATCATGAGAAGGATCCCTTGACCTCTCGATGAGGTTGAAAGCATAGACAATATGACGCATCAGTAATTTAATGTCATGAGGCAAAGTCGTCCATATCATAGACCACTCTAGTCCCCATAATATGTCTTGAACCAGTGTGGGTACCACTCCATGACTAACCATAACACCACCTAGGTGATATGCCAACTCTATTTGGACTCTATAATCAAGTTTGCATGGCATGCAGGGTCTACGTACTGCAAGCTACTCCTCTACCTCATCCATATCCTCGTCATCCCCAACATATGTGCCAATATCTGTGAAATAATAGATAATAATAATAAGATAATTGTAACAAAATGTTACAATAAACTACATGTGCATTAAATAAGACATAAAAATATGCAACTAGATTTATCAAAACATAGCGATAATATTACCTCTCTCATATGGTGTCTTGGATGTTGTAAATAGGATGTTTGGACATCCTCTCCAATCCATCCCTGCGTATGGGTATTGTACAACATCGAGGACAGGATTGTCCTCTCTAGCCAAAAAATCACATACCTCCCTACCGACCGAAGTACACGGCCAATCCGGTCGGCCCCTCTTGGGAAACAACTTCCCCCACATGCACATGCATTCATCAAACATTGGCCTAAGAGGAAAGCATGGTATAATTGGTCAAGTGGCATGAACCCTCTCAAAAAATAATGTAAATAACTCTAATATGAATGGGAAGTATCTCCTCCTAGATAAAATGGCGCGACAACAATCCAATGCATAACAAAACTATCTCAAAAAAATCTTCATCCACCTAATCAATTGGGGCCTCTACACTAAACTTTCTACATAATATATCAAATGGAAACTAATGTGTTTCCCATCAGAGGTAAATTATGATAGTGTCATGATAATAAAACACAGACACCTAACCTCCTCTCTATGAAATGAACTCATCTGCATCTGACCACCAAGAACTTGGAATCTTGAAGAGAAAAGAATGTTTGTACTAACATATCTCTGCACATATGCTATTTGGGTCTCTCTTGCAACACCAAGCAATAGATCAGGGAACTGGGGAAAAACCTCTCCCCTTCTAAACAACCCAGTGATGAAATAAACATCATCCTATGTGGGTTGATACCGCAGATCGGGACCAACTTTGAATGCATGTCGATCATGATCCCAACGAACTGTTTTAACAACAAAGAGTTCCCCCTAAGGGATGTACCCTCCTCATAAAACTTGAGGCGGCCAAGATCCATCAAAAGGGCATGGATCTGTGGTATAATAGGGCGAATGAACAGCTTCCTCTCCCTCTCTTGGGCCTCCCACTCACGTACAAAGGGGTGTGTTTCAACCTGTTGTTGCTACTCCTCTCATTTTCGTCGTCTCTAGTTCACATACAAATATTTTTAGGCACATATACATAGATAAAATGAATTGCAATTATAAAAGACACACACATATATAAATAACTTGTATTTAACAAAAACTAAAATTAATTTATGATTGCAAACAAATGTAGAAAAGTAGTTGGTGCATCTAAAACAATCCCTACACACCGCTATCAATTATCTATATCAGAAAAACAGCATCGCCAAGCAGTGTGTTTCATAGGATGCACCACATTGCTCAATTGCGAAATATATTGCCCTACGTCGTGCTCTTTACATCACCTGAGCGTTTTTTGGACGTAGGGGCACCTCTAGGTTAAATTTTTTTATTGCAACTTAACTAATGTGATGTATTAATACTAATGCACTAGTGCGTCCATACAGACACCCCGATGTGACAAGTCATTCAATATTTTCTCAGTGCAGTTGTTTTAATAGCACCGATGCATTTTCTTAACATGGACACACCGCTACGCTAAATTTTATATCCTATAAACTCAATGATGCACTTGGTTCAACTGAATGCACCAGTTCTCCCGTGTTCCCAGAGTACTGACGTGTTGTTTAGCGGTGTGTTGTGTTATATAGAGCACCTATAATGGGGCATCCAACGAGATTCCCTTGTATGCCAAGTTGTTCAATATTTTCTTAATGTGGTTCATTAAACCACATCAGTGCATTTGTTTAACATTGATGCACTGCTACACTAAATTTTATGGCCTATAAGCTTAGTAGGGTGCTTTGTAAAATCGAAAGAATTGGTGCACCATTGTTTCCAAAGCACCTGCATGTTGTTTAGCAATGTGTTTTATTCTATAATGCATCGGTGATGGGGCATCACGAAAGAGACATTGCTATGTTTATTTTTTAAAATTTATCATGGTGCTTTTCTTTAAACAACACCGGTGTGTACTGTTAGAGTTTACACACCGATGGGCCACATTTATTGTCACACTGACACATATTTTTGCAGTTCATCCCATAAGATACACCATGTTGTTATATTGTGAAATATTTGGCCGGGTGTCATGCTCTTTACAACAACAGTGCATTTGTTTCACCTAGGGGCATCGTTAGGTTAAATTGTTTTATTGCAAATTAAGCGGCGCGATGTTTTAATATGAACACCTCAGTGTGATGTTTTAATATGAACACATCGGTGCTACCATGTTATTAGAGCACTGAGAATTTTTTTAGAGTTTTTTTGTGCTATATAGACTACCGGCCAAGGGGTGTCTAAAAAGACGCCCCACTATGCAAAGTCATTCATTATTTTTCCCGTTGCAGTTCTTTTAACAACACCAATGCATTTGGTTAACATGGGTGCACCGCTACGTTAAATTTTATGGGATGCAAACCCAATGGTGCACATTTTTATATTGAATGAATTTATTCTCTAGTGTTTTCAGAGCACTGACATGTTGGTTAGTGGTGTGTTTTTGTAACACACCAATAACAGGGCATCCCAGAAGACGCATCGTTATGCTTATTTTTTTAAATTAATTGTGGCCCTTTTATTTGAATAGCATTGGTGCATACTGTTAGATTCTATGCACTAGTTGTGGCACTTACTGTGCATTTACTTACAAGACACACTGCTTTGGGGCAAGCCCAAGCATTCGGGTGCACCATGTATAATTGGAAACAAAAATTGAAAAAATAGTCAAATTTCAAGCCAAATTCAAATTTGAATTGAATGAAAATGAAAATAAGAAGGCCATAAGCAATTTACCTAGACTCTTAAGTCCTAGGGAGGCATGGTTCCATCGTTGAGGAAATGAAAATTCATGGTAATTTCCAAAATTTGGAAATGTGTGGAATCTACCAATGGAGTTAGTGAACTCGTTGTAGAGCATCGCAAACAGGGTGTCCTTGGAATGAGATTGAGAATAAGTGTTTGCTTGAGAGTTTGGAAGCATGAGATGAAGTGTAATAATGAAAATCGATTTGGTAAAAAAAAATGAGTTACCCTACCATTGTGCACTTGACGAAAAGAATATGCATTGGGTCGTAATGTTCGGTGCTTGTTACACCAAAGTGCTCTATTCGGTGCTTGTTTTTTTATTATAATGTATAACGGTGCTTCCGAATAACTAATCATCGAGGCATCATTTTTATATGCACACCAAAACATATGTTCCTTATAGGTGTACAAGTAAAAAAAACCTCCTCAAAAACCTTCAGTC
>JZKD02S1015283.1:219924-233451 GCA_000966675.3 Picea glauca
AATCTGTGTGAACAAGGCTTTGTGCATTTTGTGTAAGACTTGCAGAGCCGAGTGCAAGTCCATATGAGAGATTGTAGAAGGCTTTGTGTTGTAGTGCAAGGAAGAAGGATCTAGCGAGCTGCGCAGATCTTTTGTCCTATGCGAAGAGGGATTTGGATGGCTCTGTGTTGTAACCTGATTAACTGAAGCTAATAAAGAAGAAGACTTTGTGGACGTAGCCCCAGGGTGGGGGTGAATGACAGTAAATGTGTGTGTTCGCTCTGTGCCTCGACCTAATGTGTTTGTCTCTTCCTTTGCTAGGTGCTTTGATGTGTTTAGATAGATCTATTTATGCTTTGTGCTTCTGAGATATGAATGAATATTAGTTTTGGTATGTAAGATGCTTAGTGCTTGATCTGTCGAATCTAACCTATCTTGTTATGGCTAAGTGTTGAATTATATTAGATCTAAGTACATAATGTGATGCTTTGTGCTATCTGTGAAGTATCATAAGGGTTGAATATTGATGAATAATCTATGCTAAGTGATTGCTAAGTGTTATAATCACATATTTGTGTCCCAGCTAAGGTTGTAGACACCTGAGTCTTGCAACCACCCCTGCCTCTACCTCGGGTGAGACTTCATCTGCTTCGCAGGTGTTGTCGAAAGGGCTAGTAGCTAGGGTTTTGCTGGTGCGTTGTTGTAGCGTTGAACCCTGGGTCTGCCCTTGTGTCAACAAATGGTTTCGTTGTTGGGAACTGAGCAGAAGAAGCTTTGTGCAAAGATTCGTTCTAAAATTGTGGAAGCTTTGTGCATGGATCTATGCCCTAGTGCACAGTGATCCACTTGATCTAAAAATATCTGTGTTGAAGAAGGAAGGACGGATCTGAAGGAAAGAAGTCAGATCTGCAAGAAAAGAGGTTGATACTGAAGAAAAGAAGTAAGATTTGTAAGCTATGTGCTCTGATAAAGGTAAGAATAGTTAAAAGTTCTTAGATCTGGAAGCTTTGTGCATTGTAGAAGTAAAAGAAGCGAAAATTTTTGTTTCTAAAGTATGGATTTAGGTATGATTGATAAATTTTGTCCTAGCTTGAAACTAGGGTATTATTAGATGAAAGAACGCTTGATATGAATAGATCTGATGAGAATAATGAAAGATATGTTATACCTATGCATAGAAAGAATTTTTGGACTAACCAATGGATGCAGGATCCTAGAAAGCAATTTTTGGAGGCTGGCCATTATGACCCTAGAAAGCAGTACAAGAAAAGTTGGGGATCATTGAAGAGAAAGAGAGGATTAAATCTTTTTTATAGTTGCAGAAGACCAGGACATCTTGCTAAGGAATGCCCTGGGAGAAACCCTAGTTGCCTATGTTGTATGGCTATGGACCATGAAGTACTAGATTTCCCTAGAATGATTGCTAGACTTGAAAAGATGAATATGGAGCAAGCAAACCCTAAAGGTGATCAAGAGACTAAGATTATAGAAGAACCCCAGAAAGAATCAGAGATTATGTTGCTGAAAATGAAAGAAACCCTGGATGAACATAAAGATGTCAGTTTGTCAGAGATCTTCAAAGAAAAGGAGAAAATCGAAGTAAGAATAGAAGACTTCGACATTGAATGTGCTCTGGATGAGGGAACACAGATGAACATTATGACATAAATTACTTGGGAAACCCTAGGAAGGCCTATTGTGGTTCCTTCACTAGGAAAAATAGGGTTGTTTAAAGGAAAAATGGTAACCCTATGTGGCAGGATTACCCGGATAGCTATGAGTACCCATGGAGCTTCGACAGAGGAATAATTCAAAGTTATTAAATTTATTGAGGACTATGCCCCATTTCCAGCTTTGTT
The DNA here is from genome assembly GCA_000966675.3 of Picea glauca. Taxonomy (NCBI): domain Eukaryota; kingdom Viridiplantae; phylum Streptophyta; class Pinopsida; order Pinales; family Pinaceae; genus Picea; species Picea glauca. The sequence continues at coordinate 221,763 of JZKD02S1015283.1, forward strand.
AGGCAAGATCTGGATTGAAAAAGACCAGATCCGAAGAAAAGGAAGCCCTAGAACAGAAGAACAAGAACTCATGGAATTTATGACTAGAAAGATAGCTTACTTGATGGAAGAACAAGAGAACAGATCTAAGCTATTAAACACTAGAGACTTGGATGTCGAAGCTATAAGATCATTAGAGGAACCACAGAAAACCGAAATACCTAATCCATATGATGAAGGAGTATTACCCTTGGATATGAAGAAAGAATCTCAGCATCGTGAAGTGACTATGTCGAGAGAAGATAAGGATCAGAATGGAAAAAGGATGATCGAGACAAAGCTCACTAGGAAGAAGGCTAGGAAGATAAGTAAGAAGAGAGCCAAGATTGAAAAGTTATAGAAGATTCCAGAGGAAACTTCGCAAAAGGAAAAATCGTAGGAATTGAGCTTCGTCGGGATCTCAGAACAGCGAGATATGGCACTTCATCATGGCGAAGCAATATAGTCGTTGGACCGATATACCCGTTCGACTTCCACCCCGAACGAACAGAAAAACATTAAAGGATCACCACCAGACTGTTGGACCATGCCATAACGGATGGATCAACGTTCATGAAAGCTGCATACCCATTGCAACAAAACTGTTGACGAATTTCCTATTTAGCTCGTCGCGTCGTGCCCGAAGAACACTTTTTCCAACTGAAAAATCGAAGCCCGTAGAACTAGTGATTGTCTACAGTGACCATTGCAAGCAAATTGTTCATCCTAGTGCAGCATTTTGAGATCATCGTGACCTCGATTATCTTTCCTAAGTGCGTATGTTCGACGAGCTCACCAAACTTGAGGAATCCGTCACAGAGGTCCTTCTCGATTTAATGACTGAGAGAGTCATGTCGAAAAGAAGAATGTCCACCGGAATCCAAGCATCATTGACGGGAGGAGTGCAAGCCTCCCCGTCGACTGCTCGAGCAGGAACATCTTGAGTTGGTGAAGAGAGAAGAACTAAGCATAAGGATGACATAGCCAACGCGAAGTTAGTGCCATCCATCCTACCAGCTTACATACCCCTCTGAGCGGTGATATTAACAGGGACAGTGTCCCTAGAGACTTTGAATACACCCTATTCATTGCATATCTACCAAAAGGAGTACTCACCTACCTCACAGATCAAGACAAGGTTACAACGTTGAAGTTTTGCAACTTCGACCTGGGGGACCGTAAAGCTTACAGCATGCTCACCCTGTATAAGTACTTGATGAGAACTAAGGGAAGAATTTGAAGCTCATCCCTCAGCAATGGACGATGAACCTCGCGCAGTCTACTTTTCTCAATGTTATGAAAATAATGCATTTCGGCAGACACCAGGAGGTGAATGCTTGTGTAAAATTGTTGCCAGCAAGTTACCATGGAGGATACATGTGGTTAGATCGTCGGATAAATGTTGATTCAATGTTGATCAATAGGATCATCAGGCTTAGCATGCAAGGCCCCGATCCCCATGAGTACTATCCTAGAAATACCGCAGACCGCACTCTTCCGCAGAAGATCAAAGAAGCTTATGGCGATGTTGAGAAAGGCACGAGAGGCTACAAGGTAGCTTCTATTGAAAGTGGCGCAGTGTGCCTCGCATGCCAACTGATCACAGGTAAGTTGGCATGCAAGAATCGACCAACACAAGTATCTGGCTTTGTAGTTGACCTCGCATGAAAGTGCGTAGAGGGACTACAGATGAACTAGGCGAAGTACCTAGTGAATCAATTGGAGCTTGATTGTAGAGAATACCAGGATCAAGGGCATGAATTCCATTTTAGCTAGCTCCTGATACTGATTGCTTTTGTTGCATGGGAGCTACCGAAAGGTGCAACCTTCTCGGACCTTGACCCCTTTGATCCACTAGCCGCAAATTTTAGTACATTATGGTACTCGAATGACATGAGCAAGCAATGGAAATCGAATGTCATTTTCCACACGTACTACAACCAATTGAAAGAATCCATAAGGAGCGAACCACGCATAACCCCAAACACTTTAAAGAGATTCTGACCTCTGATAATGTTCGGCGTGGACCGCCACTTTGTATACCTAACCCCATGCACTAATGAGCACCAGGAACAGCTTCAGTCCTATTATAAGATGATAGAAGAAGACCTGGAAGAGATCACCAAGGAATGGTCGGCAAACCTCCTTGTTTCAGCAGACCCCGCAGAAATGTATGACATCGATAGCCTCGGAACTGTGCAGGATACACCTGGGCCCAGTAAGACAAAGAAAGAAAACACCATGAAGAAGACTGAAGAAATCCAGGATGTTGACAGCCTATCTGTAAGGACGGATTCTATTACACCAGATGAAGAAGGTGATACAAAAACTCAGAAATTTGAAGTACCACCTCCTAGGGACAAAGAAGACTCATCGAAGAAAAGGAAGGTCTCACCTCTGAAACCTTCCTCCAGAAAGAAACCAAGAACCCTTGTAACCAAGATGTGAACTTCCCTCACATTGGATGACTTTGATTTCATTGTTGCAGTGGTCAATGATGCTTCAAAGGAAATCATAGAGAAGCAGGAGGTGAAGCAGGAACAAATGTATAGCCAAATTGAGATCCCGCTCCAAGGAGTACATCAAGCACTCCAGTCTAGATGAGAAATCTCTACTACACCTCTGCCAGAAGGAACAACAGAAGTAGGAGATGAATCAATTCAGCTCCACAAGATTGTTGATTCAGTCGAAGTATGCCTTCGACATACTCAGGAAGAAAAAGCGCAAGCCACCCAGGCCCTCAAGAAAGCACAGGAGGAAATTATTGAACAACGCCAAGCCGAGCAACAAGAGAAGAATGCTCTCCAAGCACAATTTGAAGAAGACAAAGCGAAGATCCAAAAAGAGAAAGAGCAACTGCTCGCAAAGAAGATAGGAATTGAAGAAGCAGTCAACAGAGCATTTCGCTCTGTGATCACCTTAGAGCAGAAGGCTGAAGATCCCATAGAGCGCCAAGTGACGAAGCTGGTTGAATTCATTCAGCAACTTCAACAAAGGGTCGTGGAATTAGAGCTTCAAACCATACCACAAACTCCGCAAGAAGTGTGCGACTAGCGAGAATTGAATGCTCAGAGTGCAGTTGAGAGGATTAAAACACTTGTTGTGGAATGTAAATAGTTGCAGAAGCGCGCAGATATATGAACAACTATTTGAAGACCCGGAGTTGAAGAAACTGGAGTCCCAACTCCAGGAAGCAAAGCAGCACGCCAATACACTACAAGCGCAGCTCAAGCTCCTGTCACCCATCGAGAGGATGAAGAGATCCCAGGAACAACGCACTACCCAACAACTCATTCTTACAATGCAGAACAAAGTGATGGAAGTCACCCAGAAACTCCAGCTGAGCCAGGAGGCGGCCTACCTATTGTTTGAAGAAATTGAAGACCAAGGAACACTAAGTAGTTGCTACAGTCGAGAAGCAACTGGAAGAACCTATCAGCGAAGCAGTTGTTCAGGAATTCATTGAGCAAGAAGCAGTAGCACAGAGATAAGTCAAAGTAGCTCAAGCCAAGCTCGAGACCTTTGAGGCAAAGTTACCCAGACCTGAGTGACTTGGGACAAGTCACAGGTGAGTGTTGGGGGAATGTTGGCCCTTGACCAAGTTTTGAGGAACACTTGGCCATATTTGACTGTTTTTGGGACTTCAACAGCTTGTCAAAGATGGAGCGCAACGCGAAGCGGAAATCATGGAAGCTAGACCCCTTTTTGGGTCCTTTTTGGGTTTTGGGGGATAATGTAATGGGATTGGGATGTCGGCCCATGGGTTTACCCATGTTTAGGATTATTTTGTATATATATAGAGATGTCTAGGCCATATAGAGAGGGAGTGGATGATATATCTATGTGATGTAGGCTAAGTTTCGAGGGTTGAATCTGTGTGAACAAGGCTTTGTCCATTTTGTGTAAGACTTACAGAGTCGAGTGCAAGTCCCTGTGAGAGATTGTAGAAGGTTTTGTGTTGTAGTGCAAGGAAGAAGGATCTAGCGAGTTGTGCAGATCTTCTGTCCTATGAGAAGAGGGATTAGGATGGCTCTGTGTTGTAACCTGATTAACTGAAGCTAATAAAGAAGAAGACTTTGTGGACGTAGCCCCAAGGTGGGTGTGAACCACAGTAAATGTGTGTGTGTGCTTTGTGCCTCGACCTGATGTGTTTGTATCTTCCTTTGCTAAGTGATTTGATGTGTTTAGATAGATCTATTTATGCTTTGTGCTTCTGAGATATGAATGAATATTAGGTTGGGTATGTAAGATGCTTAGTGCTTGATCCGTCGAATCTAACCTATCTTGGTGTGGCTAAGTGCTGAATTATCTTAGATCTAAGTACATACTGTGATGCTCTGTGCTATCTGCGAAGTATCATAAGGGTTGAATATTGATGAATAATCTATGCTAAGTGATTACTAAGTGTTATAATCACATATCTGCATCCCATCTAAGGTTGCAAACACCTGAGTCTTGCAACCACCCCTGCCTCTACCTCGGGTGAGACTTCATCTGCTTCGCAGGTGTTGTCGAAAGGGCTGGTAGCTAGGTTTTTGTCAGTGCATTGTTGTAGCGTTGAACCCTGGGTCTGCCCCTGTGCCAACACTCTTGACGCAAATTTGTTTGTATCCTGAAAAACCATCAAGAATTGGCATCATCTGAGATCATGTCATTAGTTGTAAAATAAGTTCCATATTAGGAAGAGGGAAATTATATTTAACACTTTCCCTCCTCAAGGCACAAAAATAAACACATAATCTAATGTCTTCATTCTTTTTTTGTACTGACACAAGGTTTGATACCAATTCTAAACACTTAACAGGAAAAATTGTATGGGCATTTATGAGATTTTTTGTTTCTCTTTCATAATCATTGCTTCTAATGAAGGATTGATTGTTCTCTATCTTTGCCTTACTAGCTTTGCTCCTTATTTAATAGGAATTGCATATTGTATTATACTAGGATCAAAACCACACAAATCTTTGTAAGACCATACAAAGACATCCCTAAATTCACAAAAAGGATCCGTAAATTTATGTTTCTCTTGTTCTGAATATTGAGCTCCGAGATTTAGAGTATTTAGGTCTTCTTGAGTCCCGATGTTCACAAAAATGGTGTTTCCTATATTTCTTTTTTATTCTTCCTCTTTGTTTTCCTTTTTATTGCTTACATCATTGGATGATAATGACCTTTCCAAAGGAGTCAAACCCTTTGGAAATTTGTTGTCTTCTAGATATATTATCTTCTTCCTTTTCAAGGGCTTATTCTGCAAAAAGGAACATATGCTTTCATCATCAGGAAAAACTTGTTAAGATTCAACATTATGTAGAAAATGAGGACGATATAGTGACATAAATGTACAATCCAGTCTTTAAGGGAGAAATTGCATTCAAATCTGCCATTGAATTCAAATCTCTCCTTATATGAGTAATACTGAAAGATAGAAGATTAGAAATTAACTTGCAAACCACTTGTGTATATCTCTTTAACAATTTATTAGATGGGATAAAAATTGTTTTAACCAAATTGACAATAAGCTCAAAATCCCCAAATACAGAAAGATGATAATAGTTAAGATTAAAATCATTCTATATTCCAAGAATCAAGACCTGAAATTATGTTACGTTATTAGTACATGCAAATTCTAATTTGTAAGAGAAATTGTGAAATTTTCCTACAAGTGAATTGAGTATTATACCAATTTCATTGCCTTCATTAGAGCATGCACCATTAAAGTGTGAGTGCCACATACCATCTTTAGGGTCAGGAAGTTGTATAGAAGAATAATTATCTTCTTCTAAAAATATTGAGTGGACATTGATATCCTCTTCGATATAATTTATATGTGGTTGAGGTACTCTTTCAATGTATGGTGAGATTTGTCCTTCCCGAAGAACAATAATATTCTTACCATTTTTGGGAAGGGACGTGTGTGTTCCATCCAGTGATATGTATCCACCAATTAAATCATGTCAGTATCTTCCTAAAATTATAGAATAGTTTCTTACTGGCATATCAATTACTTGAATATTAGAGGTGGTCCTAATTTCATGATGTGCACACAAAACCCAAGTTACATCTTTGATTTCACCAATGGTGGTTTGTTTCTAACTATTATATGAAAACATACTCTTTGAATTTTCATTGGTGCATGAAAGACCTGATTCTTCCATGATAATTCTAGATATAACATTGGGACAGACCCCCCATCAATCAGAAAGCAATGTGCAATCTTTTCCATAATCTTTATTGAAACATAAAAAGGAGGATTTTTTACACAATTCCTAGGATTATGTACACCTAATTTATTTATATACATTTCTTCTTCATTTTTTTCCTCAGTCAAACTGGCAAATGTGGAAGATTTACCTTCCATAAAATATTTAAGGTGTTTTTGTTGTTCAGGAGTAGTTACCATATCTAATAAAGATGCATATGCTTTAATGTTAGTCAATTGTTTCAAAATATTATATTTTGATGAAGAAGATGAGGTTGAAATTACCTCTAGAATCTAAGTACCCCTTATGATTTAAGGATCAATTTGATGAGAGGATGTAATTGAAAAAAAATTGGTTTTAGGAGAACTACCCTTGTTCTTGTTCTGATAGGATTTATTTTTATTATCAACCATCATTACATCCTCTTCATAAACCCAATCTAAGGCAACAATCTTTGTATCAAATATTTTTCCAAAGATTTGTTCTCTCGCATTCTTTTTAATATCACAGGTGTTCTCATCATGATTCTTCTCAAAAAAATTACACCAAGTTCTTGAGAGTATTGCCTTAGGTTGAAAACTATGAGTCTAATTTCTAAAGGAAACCTAAGTGGAGGTTTCTACAAAAGTAGATGTCACCCCCTTTCTCTCGAAAGCAATCATTATGTTGCTCATATCATGTACAAGTTGTAACACAATCGACACATCATTTTGTTTGACATAGTCCTCAACATGAAGTCTTATTCTTGTCAATTGTTCCTCAAACTCTAAACAAGTTTGCAATGCAGATCACAAATTGTTAGCATTCTTTTCTTCTAACCTATGATGATAATAAGATGGTAATGCATTATAAAAATCAAATAAAGTAACTTCATTGTGGGGTCCAATGATTTCTGGAATCTTGTTACACAATTTAGTGAAACGTAAGTTAAAAGACTTGATTGTTTCACCTTTGTTGTAAACAAGATTATTATAATATTTCAACAAATCCATTGGACTTTTAGGTTTTCCATAAGTTGATTTAAACCAATAAGATAACCCGGCCCAAGTTGAAAAGAATTTAGGTGGTACTTCAAAGAAATCAACAATAGCCTTTCCTTCCAAAGAATTAATGAATAATCTAATGCATGTATCATTGTCATTTCCCCCAATGTTGTGACATGCATTTGAAAACATAACTAAATGTTCATTAACAAAAATGGTTCCATTGTTAGAGAATTTGGGCAAATGATATTTAAACTATGAAAGAGGAGTGGTAGTTGGATTCATATCTAAAGGAGAGGATACATGCCAAGGAGTAGTGTTTTCATCCTCTTCAAATTGGAAGTAATCGTATTGCTTAATCACTTTTGTAGGATTCGTGGTTGATTGGACGGGATTAAAGTGACTATACATGCTTTCAATTAAGTATGAGGAAGAAGTTTGTGATGAAGTAGGTCCACTGGTATTATTAGAACTACTGGAAGAAACCATCGTGACTTTCTTGGGAGAGAAATATATTGATAAACTTGTAACTTCAGTCTCATAATTAGATAGGGATCGTCAAAGCCTTGGCTGAAAGTTTTTTGAGATTGATTTTCTTCTTCCAATCTCAAATAAAGGATCAAATTCAGGAGGCTCACCTTTTGTTCGTCTTGATGACCGAGATTGGGTGGTATTAAGACAACCTTCTAACTAGGAGGTTTATTATGAGCTTGCTTTTGAATGGATTCTCTTTGTTCTTGAATTTCAATATCACAAGTGATAAATTCCCAAGAATGTTCAAGCTCTTCATGTGTGAGGAAAGTTTCCAAAAAAAAATCAAAGAGACCTGAAGTGGTACTTCTTTGGTTAGGAAAAATAAATCTTAAGTTTGGTTGTTGTGGGGTAGGCAAAGTCATTAAACCAGAAAAAGAAAAAGAACCAGAGAGAAGAAGAGATTCTCCCCAGTATGGTCACCAAATAAATGTCGATGTGAGGAATGGTAAAATTCTCACTCAAGCATTTTCGAATCTCCTCGATCTAAGTGAGATAGACAGAATTATAACCCTGGGTTTATAGCGTGTCAAAAATATCAATCAGACCTCAAGAAATGCCATTCTTGGATCTGATGTAAAATATAAATATAAAATTTTGTGTCTTTTGTATAATATATATATATATATATATATGACTGGTGGAATCGGCAACACGCGGTTCTTGTACTCGCGTGACACGGGGTCGATTCACGCCTGCTACCTCTATAACCTCTAGGTGCATCCACACAGCCCGCAAGCATGGGGCATGGGTAAATCAGGGTGAGAATCGAACATGAGACCTCCTGTTTACATTTCCTTCCATTTACACGGCACTTGCAAATCGTTCTACACCCCTGCGAGCTTTGTATAAAATAAATTAAAACGAAGTAGAAAATGTATTTGCAAAGTGAATTTATGAAAATATGTGAATAAGTAAATGCAAGAAAACACAAATCTGAAAATCGGTATACAACAAGTCTAATAAATGAGAAGAAATCAACAAATAGATTTACTAATCTCAATATGAGTTACAACTGATTTTATCTTTTCAAACCCTTGCGAGGTTTCGATCAGTATTACACTTAGAAGTCCAAGATGTTATTTGAGTCATACATAGACAACTTGTGTCAAAATGATGAAGACTGGAATAGAAAATTGAAATGGATCAGTCCAAGCTACAAGTGCATCATTGTTTTGAACTCTAAAAAACTAACATTAATTAGCATTTAAATGAATTTAGATATTCCAACTAAAACCAAATAGATGTTCAAAAAGAATGAACGACCTTGGAGCATGTCAACAGTCAATGTTTCCTAGTCCTTTCTTCACCAGCTTCAGAATAACCATGCTATCAACAAGATAACTCATCTCTAACAAAACTTAGAATGGAATGAATCTATAGATAATGATCTCACTTGAGGCAAGAGAAAACCTTATCAGAAATTTTACTTCTCTATTTTCTTGTTTTTCTTTGTCTTTCTCTCCTTTTATATCTTGATCATTAAGTAGTTTGAGTAGTTCAACTACCTTTTGTTTATAAAAGTTTAATAACTCAAGGGAAATATATCCCTTGTAACTCCAAAAAAAATGATTAAATACTAAGAATGTATCAGTATCATGAAATATATCAAAATAAGTGGCCCATTCAAAACATACCAAATCAACATACTCGTATCTCCCAAAATATCATAATGGCATGATATTTAAAGTACTCAAAATAATATCATATGTTTGTTGTCCATCCAAAATGTGCATCAAGTGTCGAAGTGGTAATATTGTGATACAAATTAAAATAAATCAGGGTATTTATTTTTTATTCATTACTCCCTTTCCTTTCTTCCTTCTGACACATCAAGCCTAATATTGATAAAGTCCTCATAATAAGGCTTCTTCAACTCTAGCGTTACTATTTCAACATGCATGTCACTGAAGGTGATCTCTCTCTTACCATTGTCTGCTTTGGTTGAAGGTTGTTTGGAATGTATGGAGGAGGATTGTGATGCTTTTGAGCTAAGTGAGTTGGCAAGATTCTTTCCTTTGTCAATTTGAGGTTCAATGGGAAGCACTTTGTAATTTCTAGGAGGTGATTGGGCCATGGAAGCAACAGATGCAACATGTGGTATTGAATGCAAAGAAGTAGTAGGAGGAAGAGGGTTATCATGCCAATGAGTTATACCTGAGGGAGGATTTATGGGGTTATTGTCCCAACCATCATTGGTTGGTTGCACAGGGGGATCAGCAAAATCTACAATACTAGGATGTGGCTATAGTGGAGGATTTGGAGGAGCTTGAGGCTATGGCAATGTTGGTTTCCCACCAAGGTTCAGATAGTCAGTTTGTACCAGCTAGTTAAACTATTCAAAATTATCATCAAAGTGTATTGAAAACCTCATTCTCTTGTATCTCCCTTGTTGCTAAAATACATTTAGCAATCTTCCCCTTCTGCCCTTATTTCCTCTATTTCCACCTATGTTACTCCCTCGACTAAAAAAGCTCATATGATTGCCATCAACATTCCCATTAGGGCACAATTCTTAACGTAAAATAAAACACATGGCATAGTAAACATCTATTACAATTTTGTTTAAAATGATTTAGCTATGGCTCTGAGAATGGCACAGTAATTCAAGCATACAAGGGAGAAATGAGTAGGAATAATGTTAACAATGAATAAAATCCATAACCGATAGGCAACCTTCTCATTATTTTGGGTTTCAAAATTTTGATTGTATACTTCTTTGTAAATTATTTTCATATGAGCAGTCTATATCTTTTTGAACAAGGGAAATATATGTAAATGAATAAATATATGACAAGGATAGATTGATAAAGGGAGTATAATTAGCAAAAAAATGATATGAAATGATAAGAATGAATGAAAAAATGATGTTCAATTTTCATATGCGGTCAATCATTTTTGTTCATAGTACTGTACAATTTTTTCCATTATAGAGCTAATAATTTGTATGGAATTCCTTTGAGAAAACTCCTAAATAATTCTTCAAAACAATCAATGTGTTCCTAGATTATTCCTTTCACCCAAACTACATTCTTAAACTACATAATAATCGAGGTTACAACAAGCAAATCAAAATGTCAAGTTGCCCAAATATCATCTTGAGACCAAAAAGTAAAATTAATTCCATATATGCAAGTTGAATAAATCTTTAATGGATCCTCTTTTAAAGCTTCTCTTAACAAATATTTTAAACTATATAAACAGGGGGAATAAATACTTGGAATTGCAATGAAATATGATTAGGATAATAGGGGAATAATTTGTGGAAAATGATAAAATAATGAGGGGTTAAATGCCTAGTTTATATAATCAAAATCAAATAAAAATTTCACTTACATATCATGCCTTTTATCCCATTGCCAAATATATATTTGTTCTTTATAATTGACAACACAAACCCCATGTCAGACTTTAACATTGAAAACCTTGTGAATGGCGAGCTGGCAAATGTTATACGAACTTGACCAATATTTACTTCTTTTAATTAAACCTAGTTCACATAACCATGGTCACTCTGAACTATGGGTTTTTCAAATGATGCAAAGGTTGGTATGTGAATCAACATGTAGTTGGAATAGAACAAAGGGCCTATTATTATGGCCACAAAGGGAAGCAAATGGGTGTGTGGCCTCAATCTTTCATAATGAACAGAGTAGGTGCTTATCATGGGATGTGATTTGTTGTCATAATAAATCCAAAATGAAATAACCATTACTCTACCAGGTTAACCAAGAGCTCGAACAAAACAAAGCTAGAAACTAAGTGAGGAAATGGGCATGGCCTTAACCAACATAGTCTCAATGGAGATCGTATGTAAATTTAACCAATTCACTCATACCAATAAAGTTTGAAATTAAGGAAATGAAATAACCATTACTCTATCAGGGTAACCAAGAGCTCAAACAAAACAAAGCTAGAAACTAAGTGAGGAAATGGACATGGCCTTAACGAGCATAG
>JZKD02S1015284.1:0-13465 GCA_000966675.3 Picea glauca
CACTAGAGGTGCGCTAGCCTAGTGCTATGGTTTATATCTTGTCTGTGGCTCTTGAGAGCTAGTGAATGGTTGGACTTTGTGAATGGAATCTATCTAAGAAAGGTTGTTGGGTTTTTCCCCCATTTGGGGTTTTCCCAGGATAAATATCTTGTGTTCTTTTTGTCTCTTGTTTATGTTGCTACTGCTCAGTACATGATACATATATGTTGATGGTAATGAAGTAAAAGAACATTGGTAACTCTAATGCTCTGTAAATAAGAAAAATTTAACATAAATCCAAGCACCCAATTTGTTTTGACCAAACAAAAATCTTAGCCTCAGCCCCTCATTACTCCTCTCTCCTAATCTGAGAAGCTCTTGAAATTGAAAAACATCCTAATAACTTTAATCACAAAGATGGATACAAACTAAGCCAATCCTGGAAGCCCCATTCACCACATGGAACATTATTCTTCCTCTGTTTAGATGTTAGCCTCCGGATTGTCCTCATCCTTTACCCCATCTTTCCGCCCCCTCTTATTGTTTCTTGTCTTTCCTTTTCTTTCCATAATAAAACAAATTTCTCCACTTGACCAATTCTCTTTATTTTTTTATCAATTCAATTTTTCTCATTCTAAAGTATTCTTTCATTATTATTGATCTATCTTAAGTATTTATTCTATTCATTTATCCTCATTAATATTTTATTACCTTGGCTTAAGTGCTAGTTTTATTTTTATTACTTTTTATTACCCTATCCTCTATCAACCTTACATTTATTTTTCTTTAAATTACCCTTTTTTCAATCCATTCTTTTAATACTCTTTTAATTCTCTCTAAAAAAATTTAATACTCTTTTAAATTTTTAATTCTCTATAAATTTCTTTAATATTTTATTCCAACAATTAACCTTAATACTTTAATATTTTATCTTAATGGCCATATTTTTTTGCCTCCTTTAAATTCTAACCTCAACACTCTTCTTCAATGTATTAGCTTCATTTGTCCCTGATGACAAGTGTCCACTCAAAACCTTGGACGTTTCAAAACTTCATACACAGTGTTTATCCATAAAACTTTCTAACATTATGGCTAACTGTGGAAACTTACATACTTAGATAAATAACCTTCAAATAAACCATTGTTAAACATTAATGATGGAGGAAAGAGTGGAATATTTTTTAAGCAACAATGATGGAGGAGGGGGTGAAAATTGGTTTAAGAACTATGCAAACGATTGATACATCTCATCTCTCTAGCACCATAATAGTTTGATTAGATGTAGCAACACTTAACCATGCATCTTGGAGAGCCATTTAGATTATAAATTTTGAATATAAATACTCACATTTTTAAGTAGTACAGGTCTTCAAATAATAATACAACCCATCAAGAGTATTTAACTCAACAATAAATTGAATGTAATTAACACCATTATTAATAAACCATAAAATAAATTAAGTTAATTTTTTATTATATGAAACAATGTATAACTAAATCATATAAAGTATAACTTAAATCGTTATTAATGAATAAATAAATCATCATTAATAAAGGAGTGTAAAATCAAATCATCATAAACAAGTGCTTCAGCTTTAGCTTAGTCCCTGCTAGGTTTGGAAAGCATTAAACACATACTCCACCTAAACAATTAGTAGAAATATGAATCTAAAATAGAAGATGGTTAATGTGGTGGCTTCTATTACTACGGATAACACCATGATGGTATATTATACTCTAATGCTTTTCTCACTTATTTATTGATACATGTAGCTTATGGATTGAGAATATTGAATGAATTTGATTGTGGTGGCTTCTATTACTACCGATAACACCATGATGATATATTATACTCTAATGTTTTTCTCACTTATTTATTGATACATGTAGCTTATGGATTGAGAATATTGAATGAATTTGATTGAAAAAGAAAAATAAAATTTGATTAGGTTTGCTTAAATTGTTGTTGTTGTAAAACGTTTATAACAACTTTTTCTCAGACAACATATGAGAAGCCACTAACATCACATATATCATAAACCAAAGTCAACCTATAAAGGCCTACTTAATGCCATCTGAAGGCCGTGAGTGATCTGGTTTTCTATTGTTATTATCGTTCTACTCCTTCCATTTAAATCAATGACATCATTATTACCAATGTTAAAATTGGTAAAAAAATTATAATCCTTTCTTTTATAAATTTAAAAAAGTAAATAAAAAATATTCCATTTATTCAAATTTATTATTTGTACGATCACTACTAAAGATTGCATGTATCTTTTTGTCGATCAAGATATATAAATTTATATTTCCACCTAGTGAGCAGTATTTCCAAGGTTCATTATTATAGCAATTAATATTGATTAGACGTTGATGTATATAGGTGTATCTCATGCACTCTGTACAGGTTATGAGGACTAGCGACAATCAGAACCCTATTGAACAAAGCAGGTTTTTCCTCCCAAAGCTATGAGAAATAGTATGGCGTCTTCTGATCGCACCCGTCCAATATGGAAGAGCCACCCCAACTCCATATATCTTGGGTGCAGCGGGTGCAGTTATTGCTTGAATAATTTTTTCCTTTTTCCTTCTTGTTTGTTTTTTACTCTCGCGACCATTCTGAAGAAAATAGAACGATCTCAAGTAGCACTGAATATTGAGTGTGGTGAAATCAATGAGATAATAGTTGTGGTTATGGCGAGTGATGAGAAATTTGCAGAATCAAAAACAAAATATGTCACAAGGGAGAAAGGAAAAATTACCTCTCAGACGACATGCAACACTTTCGTTTTAATTACCATGCCTTTAATTACTATGCTCTTAAGAGATAAGACAAAACATTTCTTCTAATTTTTTTTTTAATTTAATTATTTTTTCTAAAATAATGAAGATAATTTTTTAATTGTTTTTTCTAAAATAATGAAGATAATTTTTTCACTTCATAAATTGGTTTACCAACCTGTCTCATAAACAACGTCCATTTTAACAAAATCTGTTTCATAAACAACGTCCATTTGAATAGATTTTTGAGTATGTTGGACAAAATTTCACATTTTGTTAGTTAGTTATACAACTTCATTTTAAAACCATATGTGACTTTCATAAAACCTAAAACCCACCAAATGGATCCAAAGCGTGAAAGATCTACTTTTGCTCCATTCCGGCGAGCGCTGGTAGAAGTCACATTTTACCTGTTGGAGGCTCCTTCAAATGGTATTTGACAGCTTGACAGCTCATCGTACACCGTAAAAGCAGTCGTTGAAACTATGGTTAGCATTAAAATGCTCTGTATAGGATTATTATTATCATAAACAAATGACACTGTACTGTACTACCCCTAATTCAAAGGATTTGACAAAACATAAATAAATAAGTGTATATCTAGACCCACTAGTTTGACCTTAAAATATGCACCGCCATTAAATACTTTTCAACGACACATTCCATGTTGAGCACAGGGCGATGGATATCCAGGGCGCGCGGCTTTCATTGGCATGCCTCTTGAACGCTGCAGCCGAGCCATAGCACGTGGCCAGCTTCCCTCAACCTCAGACATGAATGCGGAGGTGGGCACTGCTCAATCTTTTTTGTCCTTCTGTTAAGCATATCGAGAGCAAACTCTTGAAAGGAGGACTGGAGATTTGCATGGTAGGAAAGATAATCCTAGGATCAGTATAGCCATGACCACTTTGTAGAGGATCAGACTTCAAAAATCCCAAGGAACTGTTGCTTGTAAGGATCATTCTCGTATCTAGCAAGGCCAAAGAATATTGCAGCCACAGATGTAGACAATATGATGTGCAAGCATATATATTTTAAAACTCTGAATACATACTGATCTACTCAGGCTTGCAAGCTCCAGAAGTTGAATGCACCATTATATAGAAGATCTTGGAGCATGGACNATCTTAGCCTCAGCCCCTCATTACTCCTCTCTCCTAATCTGGTAAGCTCTTGAAATTGACAAACATCCTAATAACTTTAATCACAAAGATGGATACAAACTAAGCCAATCCTGGAAGCCCCATTCACCACATAGAACATTATTCTTCCTCCGTTTAGATGTTAGCCTCTGGATTGTCCTCATCCTTTACCCCATCCTTCTGCCCCCTCTTATTGTTTCTTGTCTTTCCTTTTCTTTCCATAATAAAACAAATTTCTCCACTTTACCAATTCTCTTTATTTTTTTATCAATTCAATTTTTCTCATTCTAAAGTATTCTTTCATTATTATTGATCTATCTTAAGTATTTAAATTTTATTCTATTCATTTATCCTCATTAATATTTTATTACCTTGGCTTAACTGCTAGTTTTATTTTTATTACTTTTTATTACCCTATCCTCTATCAACCTTACATTTATTTTTCTTTAAATTACCCTTTTTTCATTCCATTCTTTTAATACTCTTTTAATTCTCTCTAAATTACTTTAATACTCTTTTAAATTTTTAATTCTCTATAAATTTCTTTAATATTTTATTCCAACACTTAACCTTAATACTTTAATATTTTATCTCAATGGCCAAATTTTTTGCCTCCTTTAAATTCTAACCTCAACACTCTTCTTCAATGTATTAGCTTCATTTGTCCCTGATGACAAGTGTCCACTCAAAACCTTGGACGTTTCAAAACTTCATACACAGTGTTTATCCATAAAACTTTCTAACATTATGGCTAACTGTGGAAACTTACATACTTAGATAAATAACCTTCAAATAAACCATTGTTAAACATTAATGATGGAGGAAAGAGTGGAATATTTTTTAAGCAACAATGATGGAGGAGGGGGTGAAAATTGGTTTAAGAACTATGCAAACGATTGATACATCTCATCTCTCTAGCACCATAATAGTTTGATTAGATGTAGCAACACTTAACCATGCATCTTGGAGAGCCATTTAGATTATAAATTTTGAATATAAATACTCACATTTTTAAGTAGTACAGGTCTTCAAATAATAATACAACCCATCAAGAGTATTTAACTCAACAATAAATTGAATGTAATTAACACCATTATTAATAAACCATAAAATAAATTAAGTTAATTTTTTATTATATGAAACAATGTATAACTAAATCATATAAAGTATAACTTAAATCGTTATTAATGAATAAATAAATCATCATTAATAAAGGAGTGTAAAATCAAATCATCATAAACAAGTGCTTCAGCTTTAGCTTAGTCCCTGCTAGGTTTGGAAAGCATTAAACACATACTCCACCTAAACAATTAGTAGAAATATGAATCTAAAATAGAAGATGGTTAATGTGGTGGCTTCTATTACTACGGATAACACCATGATGGTATATTATACTCTAATGCTTTTCTCACTTATTTATTGATACATGTAGCTTATGGATTGAGAATATTGAATGAATTTGATTGTGGTGGCTTCTATTACTACCGATAACACCATGATGATATATTATACTCTAATGTTTTTCTCACTTATTTATTGATACATGTAGCTTATGGATTGAGAATATTGAATGAATTTGATTGAAAAAGAAAAATAAAATTTGATTAGGTTTGCTTAAATTGTTGTTGTTGTAAAACGTTTATAACAACTTTTTCTCAGACAACATATGAGAAGCCACTAACATCACATATATCATAAACCAAAGTCAACCTATAAAGGCCTACTTAATGCCATCTGAAGGCCGTGAGTGATCTGGTTTTCTATTGTTATTATCGTTCTACTCCTTCCATTTAAATCAATGACATCATTATTACCAATGTTAAAATTGGTAAAAAAATTATAATCCTTTCTTTTATAAATTTAAAAAAGTAAATAAAAAATATTCCATTTATTCAAATTTATTATTTGTACGATCACTACTAAAGATTGCATGTATCTTTTTGTCGATCAAGATATATAAATTTATATTTCCACCTAGTGAGCAGTATTTCCAAGGTTCATTATTATAGCAATTAATATTGATTAGACGTTGATGTATATAGGTGTATCTCATGCACTCTGTACAGGTTATGAGGACTAGCGACAATCAGAACCCTATTGAACAAAGCAGGTTTTTCCTCCCAAAGCTATGAGAAATAGTATGGCGTCTTCTGATCGCACCCGTCCAATATGGAAGAGCCACCCCAACTCCATATATCTTGGGTGCAGCGGGTGCAGTTATTGCTTGAATAATTTTTTCCTTTTTCCTTCTTGTTTGTTTTTTACTCTCGCGACCATTCTGAAGAAAATAGAACGATCTCAAGTAGCACTGAATATTGAGTGTGGTGAAATCAATGAGATAATAGTTGTGGTTATGGCGAGTGATGAGAAATTTGCAGAATCAAAAACAAAATATGTCACAAGGGAGAAAGGAAAAATTACCTCTCAGACGACATGCAACACTTTCGTTTTAATTACCATGCCTTTAATTACTATGCTCTTAAGAGATAAGACAAAACATTTCTTCTAATTTTTTTTTTAATTTAATTATTTTTTCTAAAATAATGAAGATAATTTTTTAATTGTTTTTTCTAAAATAATGAAGATAATTTTTTCACTTCATAAATTGGTTTACCAACCTGTCTCATAAACAACGTCCATTTTAACAAAATCTGTTTCATAAACAACGTCCATTTGAATAGATTTTTGAGTATGTTGGACAAAATTTCACATTTTGTTAGTTAGTTATACAACTTCATTTTAAAACCATATGTGACTTTCATAAAACCTAAAACCCACCAAATGGATCCAAAGCGTGAAAGATCTACTTTTGCTCCATTCCGGCGAGCGCTGGTAGAAGTCACATTTTACCTGTTGGAGGCTCCTTCAAATGGTATTTGACAGCTTGACAGCTCATCGTACACCGTAAAAGCAGTCGTTGAAACTATGGTTAGCATTAAAATGCTCTGTATAGGATTATTATTATCATAAACAAATGACACTGTACTGTACTACCCCTAATTCAAAGGATTTGACAAAACATAAATAAATAAGTGTATATCTAGACCCACTAGTTTGACCTTAAAATATGCACCGCCATTAAATACTTTTCAACGACACATTCCATGTTGAGCACAGGGCGATGGATATCCAGGGCGCGCGGCTTTCATTGGCATGCCTCTTGAACGCTGCAGCCGAGCCATAGCACGTGGCCAGCTTCCCTCAACCTCAGACATGAATGCGGAGGTGGGCACTGCTCAATCTTTTTTGTCCTTCTGTTAAGCATATCGAGAGCAAACTCTTGAAAGGAGGACTGGAGATTTGCATGGTAGGAAAGATAATCCTAGGATCAGTATAGCCATGACCACTTTGTAGAGGATCAGACTTCAAAAATCCCAAGGAACTGTTGCTTGTAAGGATCATTCTCGTATCTAGCAAGGCCAAAGAATATTGCAGCCACAGATGTAGACAATATGATGTGCAAGCATATATATTTTAAAACTCTGAATACATACTGATCTACTCAGGCTTGCAAGCTCCAGAAGTTGAATGCACCATTATATAGAAGATCTTGGAGCATGGACGCCATCAAGGTATGACCTCACAACACATGACAAGTTAAATCAGAACAGTAGCTCGCATTCAATGCAAATAACAAAATCCTGAGCAGTTGAGGGAATCTAATGTGATGAAGAATGTGGAAAGAGTTATATTATTGAATGATCTATGTCTGATGCTAGGACATTAGAGGCCATGTTTGTCCTGATCTTCCCCTCTTCTTCTGTACAATTACAAAAACAAATGCTCCTTCGCTTTAACAAAAGTAGACAAAACATGAACATTCAAGAAAGAGGATAGTCTGAATTACCCTTCAAACTACAAATATATAAATGATTTACCCTGAAGCTATGCACCTAGCATAGCATGTCGCCTCTTGTAACCGTGAAGGAGTGGACAGTTGGCTATAGTTTCTAACCCCAGTCGAGACTCTCGAAGCATGCGACAATCAACCAGTACTGTTATCCCCGATTTCTAGGGATAACTAGGAGATCATGTCTCGAGGCCCACAGGTCCTAGACATGGAGTATCGAGAGCAAGATTGACCTGAGCATGGCCCTGGAGGGCCCATCTTTCTTCTCTTTCATCGGACTTGTCTTGTCAGCAGCAACAACATCCATCACCTTCGGCTTAGACTTGTATCGGAGAAGACTCTTGCTCCATGAGGTAATTGGTCCAGGTATCATGGTATGTGTCATTTTTTATCATTATGACCTTTAGATATATGCATCCAATTCCTTTTATTTCTGACGACTACTTGGATCTTACATTGACCTGCTTGACCATGGTTGGGGGGATTGACAGGGTGCCCTAGCAAGCTTGTACCCATAGGTTTTGGTTTGCCACCGGGGGATTTCTGAAGAGCCATCGTCCACTCCCGTCGTGTCATCACTTTTACATCTTATTTCCCACTCATCTGCCCCATTCCCCTAGTCAGGACATTAGGATGATCTGTTTGTGGGGTTACACCTTATCTCGTTGGAAGAAAGGGCTAAAGGCCTAGAAGGTAAAAGTAGCTGGTAAAAGATAAAAGCCATAAAAAATGAAACCTAGAGATGCCTCGCCCAGGGATCCCCAAGAAGGCAATAAAAAGCCTCTCAGCAAGAAAGAAGAGGGACCCGAAGAAAAANTTTTTTGCCTCCTTTAAATTCTAACCTCAACACTCTTCTTCAATGTATTAGCTTCATTTGTCCCTGATGACAAGTGTCCACTCAAAACCTTGGACGTTTCAAAACTTCATACACAGTGTTTATCCATAAAACTTTCTAACATTATGGCTAACTGTGGAAACTTACATACTTAGATAAATAACCTTCAAATAAACCATTGTTAAACATTAATGATGGAGGAAAGAGTGGAATATTTTTTAAGCAACAATGATGGAGGAGGGGGTGAAAATTGGTTTAAGAACTATGCAAACGATTGATACATCTCATCTCTCTAGCACCATAATAGTTTGATTAGATGTAGCAACACTTAACCATGCATCTTGGAGAGCCATTTAGATTATAAATTTTGAATATAAATACTCACATTTTTAAGTAGTACAGGTCTTCAAATAATAATACAACCCATCAAGAGTATTTAACTCAACAATAAATTGAATGTAATTAACACCATTATTAATAAACCATAAAATAAATTAAGTTAATTTTTTATTATATGAAACAATGTATAACTAAATCATATAAAGTATAACTTAAATCGTTATTAATGAATAAATAAATCATCATTAATAAAGGAGTGTAAAATCAAATCATCATAAACAAGTGCTTCAGCTTTAGCTTAGTCCCTGCTAGGTTTGGAAAGCATTAAACACATACTCCACCTAAACAATTAGTAGAAATATGAATCTAAAATAGAAGATGGTTAATGTGGTGGCTTCTATTACTACGGATAACACCATGATGGTATATTATACTCTAATGCTTTTCTCACTTATTTATTGATACATGTAGCTTATGGATTGAGAATATTGAATGAATTTGATTGTGGTGGCTTCTATTACTACCGATAACACCATGATGATATATTATACTCTAATGTTTTTCTCACTTATTTATTGATACATGTAGCTTATGGATTGAGAATATTGAATGAATTTGATTGAAAAAGAAAAATAAAATTTGATTAGGTTTGCTTAAATTGTTGTTGTTGTAAAACGTTTATAACAACTTTTTCTCAGACAACATATGAGAAGCCACTAACATCACATATATCATAAACCAAAGTCAACCTATAAAGGCCTACTTAATGCCATCTGAAGGCCGTGAGTGATCTGGTTTTCTATTGTTATTATCGTTCTACTCCTTCCATTTAAATCAATGACATCATTATTACCAATGTTAAAATTGGTAAAAAAATTATAATCCTTTCTTTTATAAATTTAAAAAAGTAAATAAAAAATATTCCATTTATTCAAATTTATTATTTGTACGATCACTACTAAAGATTGCATGTATCTTTTTGTCGATCAAGATATATAAATTTATATTTCCACCTAGTGAGCAGTATTTCCAAGGTTCATTATTATAGCAATTAATATTGATTAGACGTTGATGTATATAGGTGTATCTCATGCACTCTGTACAGGTTATGAGGACTAGCGACAATCAGAACCCTATTGAACAAAGCAGGTTTTTCCTCCCAAAGCTATGAGAAATAGTATGGCGTCTTCTGATCGCACCCGTCCAATATGGAAGAGCCACCCCAACTCCATATATCTTGGGTGCAGCGGGTGCAGTTATTGCTTGAATAATTTTTTCCTTTTTCCTTCTTGTTTGTTTTTTACTCTCGCGACCATTCTGAAGAAAATAGAACGATCTCAAGTAGCACTGAATATTGAGTGTGGTGAAATCAATGAGATAATAGTTGTGGTTATGGCGAGTGATGAGAAATTTGCAGAATCAAAAACAAAATATGTCACAAGGGAGAAAGGAAAAATTACCTCTCAGACGACATGCAACACTTTCGTTTTAATTACCATGCCTTTAATTACTATGCTCTTAAGAGATAAGACAAAACATTTCTTCTAATTTTTTTTTTAATTTAATTATTTTTTCTAAAATAATGAAGATAATTTTTTAATTGTTTTTTCTAAAATAATGAAGATAATTTTTTCACTTCATAAATTGGTTTACCAACCTGTCTCATAAACAACGTCCATTTTAACAAAATCTGTTTCATAAACAACGTCCATTTGAATAGATTTTTGAGTATGTTGGACAAAATTTCACATTTTGTTAGTTAGTTATACAACTTCATTTTAAAACCATATGTGACTTTCATAAAACCTAAAACCCACCAAATGGATCCAAAGCGTGAAAGATCTACTTTTGCTCCATTCCGGCGAGCGCTGGTAGAAGTCACATTTTACCTGTTGGAGGCTCCTTCAAATGGTATTTGACAGCTTGACAGCTCATCGTACACCGTAAAAGCAGTCGTTGAAACTATGGTTAGCATTAAAATGCTCTGTATAGGATTATTATTATCATAAACAAATGACACTGTACTGTACTACCCCTAATTCAAAGGATTTGACAAAACATAAATAAATAAGTGTATATCTAGACCCACTAGTTTGACCTTAAAATATGCACCGCCATTAAATACTTTTCAACGACACATTCCATGTTGAGCACAGGGCGATGGATATCCAGGGCGCGCGGCTTTCATTGGCATGCCTCTTGAACGCTGCAGCCGAGCCATAGCACGTGGCCAGCTTCCCTCAACCTCAGACATGAATGCGGAGGTGGGCACTGCTCAATCTTTTTTGTCCTTCTGTTAAGCATATCGAGAGCAAACTCTTGAAAGGAGGACTGGAGATTTGCATGGTAGGAAAGATAATCCTAGGATCAGTATAGCCATGACCACTTTGTAGAGGATCAGACTTCAAAAATCCCAAGGAACTGTTGCTTGTAAGGATCATTCTCGTATCTAGCAAGGCCAAAGAATATTGCAGCCACAGATGTAGACAATATGATGTGCAAGCATATATATTTTAAAACTCTGAATACATACTGATCTACTCAGGCTTGCAAGCTCCAGAAGTTGAATGCACCATTATATAGAAGATCTTGGAGCATGGACCCCATCAAGGTATGACCTCACAACACATGACATGTTAAATCAGAACAGTAGCTCGCATTCAATGCAAATAACAAAATCCTGAGCGGTTGAGGGAATCTAATGTGATGAAGAAAGTGGAAAGACTTATATTATTGAATGATCTAGGTCTGATGCTAAGACATTAGAGGCCATGTTTGTCCTGATCTTCCCCTCTTCTTCCGTACAATTACAAAAACAAATGCTCCTTCGCATTAACAAAAGTAGACAAAACATGAACATTCAAGAAAGAGGATAGTCTGAATTACCCTTCAAACTACAAATATATAAATGATTTACCCTGAAGCTATGCGCCTAGCATAGCATGTCGCCTCTTGCAACCGTGAAGGAGTAGACAGTCGAGACTCTCGAAGCATGCGACAATCGACCAATACTGTTATCCCCGATTTTTAGGGATAACTAGGAGATCATGTCTCGAGGCCCACAGGTCCTAGACATGGAGTACGGATTGACCTGAGCATGGCCCTGGAGGGCCCATCTTTCTTCTCTTTCATCAGACTTGTCTTGTCAGCAGCAGCAACATCCATCACCTTCGGCTTAGACTTGTATCGGAGAAGACTCTTGCTCCATGAGGTAATTGGTCCAGGTATCATGGTATGTGTCATTTTTTATCATTATGACCTTTAGATATATGCATCCAATTCCTTTTATTTCTGACGACTGCTTGGATCTTACATTGACTTGCTTGACCATGGTTGGGGGGATTGACAGGGTGCCCTAGCAAGCTTGTACCCATTGGTTTTGGTTTGCCACCGGGGATTTCTGAAGAGCCATCATCCACTCCCGTCATGTCATCACTTTTACATCTTATTTCCCACTCATCTACCCCATTCCCCTAGTCCGGGCATTAGGATGATCTGTTTGTGGGGTTACACCTTATCTCGTTGGAAGAAGGGGCTAAAGGCCCAGAAGGTAAAAGTAGCTGGTAAAAGATAAAAGCCATGAAAAATGAAACCTAGAGATGCCTCGCCCAGGGATCCCCGAGAAGCCAATAAAAAGCCTCTCAGCAAGAAAGAATAGGGACCCGAAGAAAAATAACAAAACAAGACCTAGCCAAGAGGATGGGGGGTCTCATCATGAGCCAGCCCATTATGTTCATGGGTACCTAGCAGTATGACATTGTCATTATCTGGTTACCACGCCAGGGCAATGACCTTGGTTACATGGCCAAAGGAAAGGGGGTCTCATCACGAGCCAGCCTTATCATCTCTGTGAAAGTATTTGTGGGTAACACTATCAACTCTAGTCACCACGCCAAGGCAGTGTCCTCTAGTTAGACCTTGAAATAAAATAAATAAGAAAAAGCAATAAAGAAAAGAAAGAATAAAGGCAATGTTATCCCCATTTTCTAGGGATAACTAGAAGATCATGTCTCGAGGCCAACAGGTCCTAGACATGGAATACCGAGAGCAGGATTGACCTGAGCATGGCCCTGGAGGGCCCATCCTTCTTCTTCTTCGAAGACTTGTCCAGTCAGCAGCAACAGCTTCCATCACCATCGGCTTGGACTTGCATCAGAGAGGACTCTTGCTCCATGAGGTAATTGGTCCAAGGTATCATGGTATGTGTCATGTTTGATCGTTATAACTTTCTTATATATGCATCAGCTTCCTTACATTTCTGACAACTGCTTGGATCTTACACTAATCCACTTGACCATGGTTGGGGGGATTAACAAGGTGCCCTAGCAAGCTTGTATTTATGGGTTTTGGTTAGCCACCAGGGGGGATTTGCAGAGCCATTGTCCGCTCCCACCATTCTATCACTTTACATCTGATCTCCCGTACATCCATCCCATTCCCCTAGTCCGGCCATTAGGATGACCTTTGAGGGTTACACTTTGTCTTGTGGGAAGAAGGGGCTAAAGTCCCAGGGGGTAAAAGCAGCTGGTAAAAGATAAA
>JZKD02S1015295.1:0-13465 GCA_000966675.3 Picea glauca
TATATTAACCAGAGAAGTTCGTTGGATCGACACAATAGTAAGTAACTTACCCACATTTGATGGTATGAATCCATTAGAATCCTTCCTATCAGACTTTGAAGAAAGTGTACCAACATAATAGGGGTTGTTGGAAATGGATGAGGCCTTGAAAGCCACACTAGAAAGATGGTGGGGGACACACAAAAGTAATATTATAGATTGGGTACAATGTTGTACTCTGATGACAGAGCAATTCTCAACACAAGTAGAAGGCTGCGAAGTTCACTACACAGGTCAAAGCTACACAAAGGACTGTGTGAGAAGCTATGAGGAATACTGGAGAAAAATTATTCAAGAACAATGGGTACACAAATTCATCAACACGCTAGACATGACACCTATCAACTGGTACCTTCAAGAAAAATTATGCCTCATCACTACAGAGTGGAAAGGTATGAACCAGAATTTTGTAACCACCTTATTATTTGAAAGTCAATATCCTTCAGTAGATCAAGCACTGCAGGTTGTGAGACAAAAATTATTCGAGGAGGTATCTATCCTTTCCTTATAACAGGAAGAGGATGAATGGACTGCACCTCTCCAGAAACTGCAAGGCTGTTACAACATCAATGTTGATGAAGATGATGATCCGAGGAAGGTGAACATCATATAAATAGAAGGAAAGAGACATGTGAAAGGACCAGGGGTTGAGCTACCATTCATTAGAAAGCCGATCAAGATCAAGAAAGTCAATATTGGAACAGAGCGGACACCAAATTTTGCAAGCGTTGGAGATTATTGGGATGCTGCTACCATTGATAAAATTATAGAGTTACTGCATGAATATCAGGACTTGTTTCCAACCAAGTTCTTTAATATGAAGGGAATTAAAGGTCCTATGGGAGAGATGAGGATCCCTTTGAATCTAGATTCTAGACCATTCAAACAGAGACCTTACATACTGAACCCTAAATATAAGGAGAAAGTGAAGATTGAGCTTGACAGAATGTTGGAAGCAGGAATTATAGAACTTGTCAAAGAGTCAAAGTGGATAAGCCCTATGGTGGTGCAAGACAAGAAAATAGGAGAAATAAAGATATGCGTAGACCTCAAGAAGCTGAATCGTGCTTGTTTGCATGACCCCTTCCCTACACCATTCACTGACAAAGTGTTAGATAATGTGGGAGGCCAGGAAGTATATTATTTTACAGATGGATTTTCAGGATACCATTAGATCCAGATTGCCAAGGAAGACCACCATAAGAACACATTTGCAGTAGAATGGGGGTCCTACCAATATATAGTGATGCCATTTGGATTGAAGAATATCCCAGCCATATTTTCCAGGGTGGTGGTCTAAGCATTCAAAGAATTTATGCATAAATTTTTAGAAGCATACTTTGATGATTGGACTGTTTTTAGCTTATTGAAAAATCACATTGAATGTCTAAGGCTAATGTTGGATAAATGCAGGAAGTGTCAAATTGCTTTGAACCTAATGAAATGTATTTTATTTTCACCATTTGGTGTGTTGTTAGGTCATATTGTATGCAAGCAAGGATTTTTGGTAGATCCATCCAAGATCAGCACTATAGTTGATCCACCCCCTCCTATGTTAGTCAAATAGTTGTGCACTGCATTGGGACACACAGGCTACTATAGAAAGTTCATTAAGGGCTATGTTCAGATTACAGCACCCATGGAGAAGTTGTTGAAGAAGGATTGTCAGTTTGGTTGGATAGAAGAATGCCAACAGAGCTTCGACACATTGAAACAGAAGATGGTTACTATGCCCATTATGGTTTTCCCAGATTGGAGCAAGGAGTTTCATGTGCATGTCGATGCATCATCCATTACATTGGGAGTTGTGTTAGCACAACCAGGAACAGGAGACATTGACCACCCATTATCCTTTTCTAGAAGGAAGCTATCTATAGCTGAGATTAATTATACCACTACTGAAAGAGAGGGATTAGCCATGGTGTATGCACTGTAGAAATTTCACCACTATTCTTTGGGAGGACACTTTAAAATGTTTATTGATCACTCTGTGTTGAAGTACCTAGTCAACAAGCCAGTGTTGGGAGGGGGAATATGCATATGGATGTTTCTATTTCAAGAATATGATTTTGAGATCATAGTAAATCTAGGGAGAATGAACAAAGGTCCTGACCACTTGTCGAGGTTGGAACATGGAGAAGATCCAACCAGTTTAGAGGATACACTATCAAATGCACAGCTACTAGACATTAGAAATATCAATGACCACTTCGCAGAGATAATATAGTTCCTATCAATAGCAATGGCACCTAGTGAGTACACAATTCCTTAGAAAAAACATCTAGTGGTGCACGCCGCATATTTATCACTTATCGTCGGACATCTATACAAGATGGGACCTGATGAGATATTGAGAAGGTGTGTTATGGAGAAAAAATTGTTGTTGATCCTCACAGAATATCATGAAGGCATTGCAGGATGACATTATGCAGGGAAAGAAACTGCGCAGAAGATTCTTAGAGCTAGCCTTTGGTGGCCTACTTTACACAGAGATGCTAAAGACTATTCTAGAGCCTGTGATGTATTCCAGAGGGTTGGGAAACCATCCAGAAGAGATCAAATTCCATTAGAATTGTAGCTAACCCTACAAGAATTTAATAAATGGGCCATTGACTTTGTTGGACCTATAAATCCACCAGGAAAGTGTACAGGAGCAAGGTACATAATTACAGCAACAGAATACTTGACTAGATGGGTCGAAGCAAGAGCAGTCAAGGACTGTAGTGCAACTACAGTTGCATGCTTCATATTTGATGACATCATAACCAGGTTTGGATTCCAAAATATCCTTATGAGTGATCAAGGAACACATTTCATCAATAAGACAGTTGAAGCCTTGACTGAATAATTTACAGTCCACCATCAGAAGAATACACCATACCATCCACGAGAAAATGGGACAATTGAAGCATTCAACAAGATCTCGGAGACAACACTAACCAAGATTTGTTGTGCGAATAAAGATGATTGGGATTTAAGAGTACCGACAATGTTATGGGCCTATAGAACCACTTGCAAGAAGCTAACAATGCAGACCCCCTTCAAGTTGGTATATGGTCTTGAAGTTGTTGTTCCAATGGAATATATGGTACCAAGCCTGAGAATTGTTTCCTTTATAGATATGGATGACCCTGGTGTTGTTCAAGAGAGGATTGCACAGTTGGTTGAATTGGAAGAAGACATATTCATTGCATGATTCCATCAGTAGGTTCAGAAGGAAAGAGAGAAGGCCTATCATGATAGGCACATCAAGAAGAAGGCATTCAAGCAAGGTGATCTAGTACTGGTATATAACATCAAGCTCATAAAACATCCTGGGAAGTTCAGAAAACATTGGCTAGGGCCATACGATATCGCTTATGTTACAGAGGGAGGAGTTTTGCAATTGAAGACTCTGAATGGAGAATGGAAGGAAGGTTTAGTGAATGGGAGCCGGCTGAAGTTTTACTATGAAAAATAGCTACCTCACAGCCCTCAGTAGAAGCATGTAAAAAAGGGTCTAGCTACTAGGTGCAGTTGAAACTGGGTACCAAAGACAGAAAATACAATTTGCACAAGGTATGGAGAGGAGGCAAAGAGAAAAACACAGAGGCTGCACTGTGCAACCTGGAGTCGAAGTAAAACAAGAAGCTCAAATCTGAAGTGAGTTGGGACGAGTCATAGGTGAGTGTTGGGGGCCTATTAGCCCTTGGTTATGGAAGTATGCAAATATCAAGGAAGAAAAGGGAGAATTCAAACTATGCGGAAGACACAGTGATTGTTATTGGGTCGAAGTGAACAAAAGAACAGAAAAGATGGAGCGAAGCCCGAGAAAGAAAGTCGTTGGATGAGGATATTGGGGATGACAGATAAGCAAGGAAGAAGGATCATGGATAGGTAAACAATAATAAGAATCCATCGTTGGATGCTTTGGAGCACCGTGTGAGAAGAAAGGAAAGACATGCTAGAGAAGCCCTGAAAATATGGGTCAAGTTGACCTAGGGTTTTAGACACCTAGGATTTGGTATCTAGTGTTTTGGACACCTAGGTTTCAGCCTAAGGTTGTCGGTGAGATATTGAAATGTATAAGTAGAGGTATAAAGGGCCTACTTTGAGTTGGTACGATAATATTTTTATTTTTGTTGTTGGTATTGAGTTGGTTGAGAGAAGAGTATTGTGTGAGAGAGAAGTGTTGAGTACAAGAGCCTTCTGGATTGTAAGATCTTCAACTGGGTGTGAATATCAAACCTGCAACTGGGTGTGCAGGGGGGGGAGATCTTCTAGCTAAGAGCACAAATAATAACTATATGCTTTACCTCAATATATTATAGCACAATTTTGTGGACGTATCCCTAGAGAGAGGGTGAACCACGTATATTTTGTGTTGTGTGTGATTGATAATTTGTGTGTGTCACTGATATAATGTGATTGCATTATTGATTTAGATCTTATAAGTATATGTGCATAATATATCTAAGTTGATAAGTGATATATGAATGGTGAGACTACATCTGCTTCACAGGCGCTGCTAAAAGGGCAAGTAGTTAGGGTTTGTTGGTGTGCTCTTGGAGTTGAACCCTAGTTCTTCCCCTGTGCCAACAGGTGGTAAGGAAAAATTTGTGTGGGGTCCATCCCAACAACAAGTGTTTGATGATTTGAAGCAGCGCTTGTGCTCAGCCCCATTACTTTCACTACTAGACCTGCAGCAACCCTTTGAGATCGAGAAAGATGCTTCAGACTATTTTGTGGGTGCCATTCTCACTCAACACGCCCACTCTATGGCCTCTCATAGTGAGACACAATCAAATGTTGTCCATAAGTACCCTACTTATGACAAAGAAATGTACTCCATTATGCAAGCCTACCACCATTGGAGACATTACATTCTTTGGAAGGAGACAGTCATCCACATTGATCATAAGCCAATGTATTTCATCTAGACACAAGGAAAATTGTAGAATGGTCACCATCAAAAGTGGTCCACGTACTTGCAATAATTCCACCTCAACATCAAGTATAAAATGGGAATCACCAATTGTGTCCCTAATTGCCTCAACAAACTACCAGTCACGCTACTCACCACGGTGCTAGACTCTTGTAGCCATGAGACCTCTGGATGGCCTCAAATATATGATACAGACCTGGAATTCGCCACCCCCTACCAAATGTTGTGTGCAAATGAAATAGTTGATAATTTCCATCTTTAGGATGGGTTGTTGTGTTGTGTGGGCCATATATGTGTTCCAACAATAGAGTGAGTGAAGCTGATCTAGGAATCCCACTATAGTTGGGTGGCATGGCACTTCAACATCAAAAAGACAGTGGCAATGTTGTAGAAACATTTCTACTGGCCAAAACTTCGACAGGAGTTCAACAAGTATATCAGGCCTTGCACTGCCTGTGCGATTTCCAAACCGGCCACTAAGAAACAGAGCCTATAAACCCCTCTGCCTACTCCTGTCATGCCATGGTAATCCATCTCAATGGACTACATGTCAGGCCTCTTTTCCACCAAGAGGGGAAATGACTATGTTTTTTTAGTTATGGATTTCTTTTTTGAGATGGATATTTTGGACACCTACAAGAAGATCATCACAATAAAGGCCACTTCCAAGATCTTCTTTGAACGAGTCTAGGTACATTTTGGAATCCCACAAACCATTATCTCAAATCAGGACAGTTGATTTCTCAGCACATTTTGGTCAAGCCTTTGGTCACTATTGGACACCAAGCTCACCAAATCCATGGCCTTCCAACCCCAGACAGATGAACAAACCGAGGTTGTAAAGAATGATTGTGCATATCATGCACATGTATAATTCCAAGAACCCTTTCACATGGGATGAGAGTCTCCACTATGTTCATCATTGCTACAACTAGGCCCTTCATAGATCAATCGACCACATCCCCTTTTAGGTTGGTTTGGGATTCCAACCATTGGGTCCCATAGATGTTTCACTACCCCTTGCAGTCACCTCATCCGACTCATCTCCTACTCCAAMTAAAGTTGATAGAGACAACCTAAGAAGATCCACTACATCCTCCAACAGGTTTAGGATATCCTACAGAAGTCCAATGACAAGTACAAGTAGCGCCATGATCAACATCGGGTGCCACATAAGCTTCAGGTGGGTGACAAACTTTTCTTGCACTTGCAGAAAGAGTGCCTTACATGACCCCATCAGAAGCTTCTCCCACTCTGTTATGGGCCATACACCATCACCAAGGATATGGGTGATAATTCTTTCAAGTTCAACATTCCTCCTTTCCTTGGCTTGCACCCATTGTTCAACGTGGATATCCTTCGACCGTATTTCCCACCATTATTGGACACCTCATAAATAGCAGAACAATTGACACCAACAAAGATCAAACCCAACTACATACAATAGGAATCCAGTGATCATATTGTGGGAAAACATATCAAGGGCACTAGACAGTAAAGGATCCAGCTTTATCAAGTTGTCAAAGTAGGGTCGCTCATGCACCAAGGCAAGTGGCTCACCCAGGGCCAAGTTCAGCAAAAATTTCCTCATCTGATGGGGGAACTCAATGCAATGGAGACCATTGATTTATAAGGAGGGAGGATTGATCTATATGGATGTTGGTGGCCTCCCACCTATTCCAATTGTCCAATTTTGCCATTTTTTCCCTAGTTTTCGGGTCCCTGACTTGCGAAGCCGTTTTGAGGCCCTAAACAACATTTATTAGGGCTCGCCACAACTAGAATTACCTTTGATAGATAGAAAAAAAATGTGTATTCCTTGGACAAACCTTTCCAACAGGCTATCGTGTGCCTAAAATGGAGATCATATGAAAAATTTATGACCCCAGGAAGTTGATGTACTAACTTACCCTAAATGGGCCCACGTGACTTTTGGCGCTTCATCTCCTAGGGTTAGGTTTTTTAGATGTCTAGGGTTTTTCACATTCTTTTTTATTGTAAAACAGCCTTCAAAGCCTCATTGTACTCATATTCTTGAAAATGAGCGCAGCCATCACATCTCTTCTCAGAGATAATTCGCCACCATTATAGCAAGCTTGTTTCCATTACATTTTACAATTTTAGCTTATTTCCTTATTGAATAAAAACCAGTTTTACTATATATCTGTTATTCTGTGTTAAGCATATTTTGATAATAATCTGTATTCATTTTGTTCTGCAAATATATTCTGGATTGGTGGTATCATAGCATTCTTCTCCTTGTTGTTCTTAATGCATGTCCCCAATGAGGTCAGGGTACAAAGAATTGGGTCTCAAGCTTGTTGCTCTTGAGGACAAAATCTCTTGCACACCCAAATGACCTATCATGTCAGAATAAAATAAAGACGATGGGACAGGAGATCCCTTCAAAAATTTTCTCAAGGAATCCTTCATGCAACAGAGGAACGAGATGATGGATAGTTTTTCACAAATCCTTCGGTGGCTACCAATAAACGACGCATCTTCCTCAAACGAAGGCATCGCCCCCTTCAAGGTACAAATCATCTTCAATATTCCTAGATTTGAAGGTCATATAGACAAAGATATGGTAGAAAAATGGTTGAATCTAATAGAAGAGTATTTCTTTGTCCATAACTTATCGAATAGAAAAACGATTACTTTTGTGCTCCTTAAAGCCATCCCCCATGTAAAATATTGGTGGGAAACTTTCTGTGAGAAAAAGGAAATAGAGGAACCCTCATTATTTACGATCGCAGTCACCTGGGAGTCCTTCGGGGATGATATTAAGGAACAATACTACCCTGTTGGAAGTTATGATGACCTGTACACAAAATGGATCACACAATGGAAAGAAAGAGACCAAGCGGTGCCCAATTTCACAAATATATTTCATTCCTTGCACACCAAGTTGGGTATCAAATATTCTGAGTGACATCTAGTGCTCATGTATCATGACGGTATGAATAGATACATATAGGATGAAATGGATTTTCTAAACATCTCATCCTTGGGTGTGGCCTACTAATATGCCATCAAAATCGAGCAGAAGCTCAAACAAAAGATGCGACAATTTGGGCCTGGGAACCCCTCATAGAAAAATCTAGGAAAGGGCATCCCCAACCTACAAATCAAAGGATAGAGAAAATACAAAAATCCTCAGGACAACAAGTCCAAGATGAAAGAAAAGAAGTACACAGGAAATACAAATAAAGATACCGGGAAGTGGTGTGACTTCCATAAGAGCCCCTAGCATAACATTGTTGATTGTCGCTCAAAGCAGTCACCGCTGGATGAGGTGAAATTCCATGAATCAGATGCAGGTTCTGACTCTAAGTCAAAACTAGAAAGTGGGAGATGGATCATAGACATAGAACCCAATGTTATTGTTGCTACCACCAAGCTCCATTCCAATGAACCAGATGAGACAGAGGAAGGCAAGAACTTTTTTCATTCACGGATGTGGGTGAAGGGTACCCCACTACACTTCATCATTGATATCGGTAGCTAGAAGAACCTCATCTCAACAGACACTTTCAAGAGACTTGCCCTGCCAACAATGTTGCACCCACATCCCTACACCATCACACGGCTCCGCCAAGGAAGCAACATCCGTGTCATCCAACAACGTCGCCTATCATACGACATCAATCCCTTCAAAGATGAGGTATTGTGTGATGTTTCACCTCTCAAAGTTTGTAATGTTCTTTTAGGCCAGCCATATTTATGGAAATGTCATGTTGTATATGAGTCTAGGCCTTGTAGTGTTATTATTACTTTGAACAATAAATTGTACAAGATATCCTAGGTAGTCCCACCCATTGTTGTTTCCTTGATCTCTTCTAAGCAATTCAGAAAGGTCATCTCTTAGACAGGAAATTTTTTCTTCTTCGTGATTTGTTCTCAGAATGAGCGAAAGATCGCGGCCACATCCAGGGTCTCTATGGCCGACCTCTCCACACATCAAAAGAAAGTGGATAAGGTCATGGAAGAATACTCATATATCTTCTCCTCACCTACCAGGATACCTCTGCACTGTCAGGTCAAGCACCCCATTGCTCTGGCCCCCGGTGCACCATTACCCAATGGGCCAGTCTATTGTCACTCTTTGTTAGAGAATGAGGAGATCAAGCGACAAATCCAAGAACAGTTCCACAAGGGGAACATCCATCCTAACTCATCACCTTGTGGGAGCCCAATCATGATGGTACAGAATAAATATGGAACCTACCACCTTGCATTGATTATTGGGCCCTAACTAAAATCACAGTCAGAAACCAGTACCCAATTCCCCGAATTGACGACCTCCTTGATCATCTCATGGGGACCAAATACTTCAGTAATATCAATCTGAAGTCTGGCTACCACCGGGTATCGATAGAACAGAAAGATGTATGGAAGACCACCTTCAATTCAAAGGAAGGTATTTTTGAATGGTTGGTCATGCCCTTTGGTTTGAAAAATGCTCCAGCCACTTTCATGAGGATGATGGACGATATGCTACGACCATTCACCAATACTTTTGTAGTGGTGTATCTAGATGACATCCTCATTTACAGAAAGACTTGTACAGAACACTTGTATCATGTTCAATAGGTTTTGCACACCCTACGGTAGCACCAACTCTATGCCAACTTGGAAAAATGCTCCGTTGGCATAGACAGGGTTGATTACATGTCCTACATCATTGATCAACATGTTTTACATGTGGATCCAACCAAAATACAAGTCATTTGTGACTTTCCATCCCCAACCACACTCACTGAACTTCGAAGCTTCTTGGGCCTTGCCAATTTCTACTGCAGGTTCATGTTGGGATTCTCCCATATTGCATGGGCCCTCAACCAAGTAACCAGAGGTGGTGGTAAGGAGAAATTTTTGTGGGGCCAATCCCAACAAAAAGCATTTGATGATTTGAAGTAGTGCTTGTTCTCATCCTCATTACTTTCACTATTGGACTTGCAACATCCCTTTGAGATCGAGACAGATGATTAAGACTATGTTGTGGGCATCGTTCTCACTCAGCATGGCCACCCCATGGCCTATCATAGTGAGACACTATTAGATTTTTTCCATAGGTACCCTACTTACGAAAAAGAAATGTACTCCATTGTGCAAGCATGTGGCCAGTGGAGACATTACATTCTTGGGAAGGAGACAGTCATCAACATTGATCATAAGCCACTGCAGTTCATGTAGACACAAGGAAAATTGTAGAATGACCACCATCAGAAGTGGTCCATGTACTTGCAAAAATTCCACCTCAACATCAAGTATAAAATGGGAACCGCCAACCATGTCATTGATTTCCTCAGCAGACCGTCAGTCGTGGCACTCACCATGATGCTAGTCTCTTGCAACCATGAGACCTCTTGATGGACCCAATTCTATGAGATAGACCCGGAATTCTCCACCACCTACCAAATGTTGGGCGCAAATGCAGTTGTTTCTAATTTCCATCTTCAGGATGGGTTGTTGTGTCATCTGGGCCATATCTACATTCCATCAAACAAGCAATCAAATATGATCTAGGAATCCCACTAAAGTCGGGTGGCAGGACACTTCGATGTCAAAATATAGTGGCAATGTTGCAAAAACATTTCTACTAGATGAAAATTTGATAGGAGGTCAACAAGTATATCAAGTCATGCACTGCATGTGTGATTGCCAAACTGGCCACTAAGAAATAGGGCCTATACACCCCTCTGCCTACTCCTGACATGCCATGGGAATCCATCTCAATGGACTACATGTCGGGCCTCATGTCCACCAAGCAGGGAAATGAATGTGTTTTTGTAGTAGTGGATCGCTTTTCTAAGATGGATATTTTAGACGCATACAAGAAGAACATCACAGCAAAGGCCACCACCAAGCTCTTGTTTGAATGAGTCTGGGTACATTTTGGAATCCCACAAACCATTGTCTCATATTGGGAGAGTATATTTCTCATCACATTCTGGTCAAGCCTCTGGTCACTGCTAGACACCAAGCTCACCAAATCCACAGCCTTCCACCCCCAAACAAATGGCCAAACCAAGGTCATAAATCGAATGATCGTGCATATCCTACGCGTGTATAATTATAAGAACCCTTGCACATTGGATGAGAGTCTCCTTTATTTTAATCATAGCTACAATCGAGCCCTACATAGCTCAATCAGCCACAACCCCTTCCAAGTGGGGTTGAAATTCCAACCATTGGGTCCCATAGATGTTTCACTACCCCTTGCAGTCACCTCATCTGAATCATATCCTTCTCCAACTGAAGTTGACAAAGTCACCTGGTTCATTGAGTGGATCCATCACATCCACCAATAGGTTCAGGATATCCTAAATAATTCCAATGACAAGTATAAGCAGCACCATGATCAACACCGGGTGACACATAAGTTTCAGGTGGACGACAAAGTTTAGTTGAAGTTGCAGAAAGAGCGCCTTATAGGACCCTATCAGAAGCTTCTCCCACTCCTTGATAGGTTCTACACCATCACCAAGGTTTTGGGTGATAATTCTTTCGAGCTCAACATTCCTCCTTTCCTTGGCTTGCACCCAGTGTTCAACGTGGATATCCTTCGACCGTATTTCCCACCATTATTGGACACCTCAGAGATAGAAGAACAACTGGCACCAACAGAGATCAACCCCAACTATATACAATAGGAATCCAGTGACAATATTGTGGACAAACAGATTAAGGGAACTCGCAAGCTAAGGACCCAGCTTTATCGAGTTGTCAAATAAGGGTAGCTCCTTTACCAAGGCAAGTGGCTCGCCCGAGGCCAAATTCAGCAGAACTTTCCTCATATGATGGTGGAACTCAATGCAATGGATATAATTTATTTCTAAGGGGGGGAGAATTGATCCATATGGATGTTGGTGGCCTCCCACCTATTCCAACTAGCTCATTTTGGCAGTTTTCCAGTTTGGCAGTTTTTTCCCTAGTTTTTGGGTCCTTGACTTGCGGGGCCATTTTGAGGCCCTAAACAATACTTTTTAGGGCTCGCCACAATTACAATGAACTTTGGTAGTTAGCAAAAAAATGTGTATTCCTCGGATAGACCTTTCTAACGGGAAGCTGTGCACCTAAAACGAAGATCGTATGCAAAAGTTACGACCTCGGGAAGTTGATGTACTAACTCACCCAAATAGGGCCTGTTAACTCCTCAAATAAATTAGTAGATTTGTTTCGATTTTTAGATGATAGGTTGGTTCCTAAATTTGTTTTTAAAAATTTCTATCAATAGGTTAGAAAGTCTGTTTTTCCAAAATAATCTCAAAAGTCATGTTGATATTGGTTTGGTCAAGAAGAAAGCAAAATATCAGGTTTCGGTGGTTTAGGCGAGCCCACCGAGTGCTCATTAACCACTGAAAGTGTTCATTTTTAACAGAAAAAGGGGTCGAGGAAGAAGGCATGCAACCACCGAAAATGTTTCAATGGGCAGAAAGAAAGTTCGTGCTTTCGCATGAGCCAGATGTCAAAAATCGGTGTAATAATGAGGAATACAACCGCCGAAAGCTCGCATTGCGGGAGATGATGTGAGTTTGTGGCAGCCATCTGAAAGATTTGAAACACATGTGTTTTATCCATTACATTAATTATTTCAAATCCATGCAGAGCGGTCATTGTTGAATACGATTGCATGGAGCTTCCCTCCTTTTCGGTGGCAGATACATCAATCATCATTAGCAGGTCGTTCTTTCATTTTGAAACTCAATGTGTTATGATGAAGCCCGAGGATCGTTGAAGATAACTACAATCACGCGATTTTATTAGCAAAATCGTGTTTTCAAAATCTTGATTCCGCTTTTCTCTGGTGATTGGCAAGCTATCTCTGAGTTCAGCCAGCATCTTGAACCAAGGAAATCTGATCAGGTCATTAGGTAAGACTGGAAGCTATCTCCTGTCAAAATTTCACAAATGTAATTGCCCCAAAAATTTGAAGTTTCGGCTTTCTCCAGTTATACTTTCATTCGAATGTGGGTCGGTATTTTAGTGATTTTATCAATCCTATGCTCTATCAAATGATTTCACTGTTTGTTCATAATTAATATCAACTGTATCCCTAGTTCCCAGAATCGTTGTTTTCCAAACACCTGGTTCCCCACAATGTTAGACACAGTCAGCATTGAGCTATGACAAAAGCAAGCCCTTCTTTGAGATCCGAAGTAGATGCCATGTGGTATTTTGAATATCATCCAGAAGTTGCAAAGTGTTTTAAACAGGTCGGAGTTTTCACATATTGTGAAAAACTGACAGTCTTTCACCAACAAGTTGTTGAAGCATTTTCCCTCTCATACGATGGAAGGATTGCCAGAATAGGTAAGGAGGAGTTCATTATAGATGAAGCATCTATTGCCGAATACACAGGGTTTCCTAGAATAGGGGTTTGCTGGTTCAAAACCTCTTCACCCTCAAATGTTGAATTCAGATCGTATCTGCTGCCAGTGCATAAAACTTTGACTTGGAAGAAGGATATCCCTATGTCCTATCTTGAATCGAAGTGGC
>JZKD02S1015317.1:0-10335 GCA_000966675.3 Picea glauca
TCTATATTTTCTAAAATTTTCTTTATAGAAACAACATTATCGTTTTAGCATCTGGTGTGTTGGTTGTACTTCAAATTTCATAGTATACCTCTCTACTATAATTGTGTTTATACTTTTTTCATTGGTTATGGATATAATCGTTCACTCTGATATTTATCATGAAAATCGTATAATTGGAATGATATGAGAGAAAATATGCTAATCTCTAGTTAGATTTGTAACGACCCTCTCTATTACACCTAAGATACAATGAAGCACAAAAGGTAAAAATATTTGTTTTTTCATTAAGAAAATAACTTCAACACATGATCACAATAGTGCCTAATCAACAACATCATAAGTAACAATAGTACCGACTACTCATCATTGAAATTACTAACAATGATTTCAATGTGTCTACGAAGGATAGTGACACATAACATAAATAGCATATCAGATTAGCACATCATAATCATCTTGAAATAATTTACAACAACATTCAATCAAATAATGAATATAAAATGACAACCCACCCAACCTACCTTGGAAGGTTAGGACCTCGAGGACACATAAGAAATGCTCAAGCCCAGGTTCCAATTGATTTTAACCATTTAAGGTCTTAGGGATAGCGACTGTTCTGGGGAGCAAGGAGGTGTCTACGTCCCACTAACAACAAGTCCAATCATCAACTAAATTGATCCATAGATCCTATTCATCAAATGATCATGGCGCAAGGGTAACCATCATTGTTATCAATCATAC
Source organism: Picea glauca (assembly GCA_000966675.3). Lineage (NCBI taxonomy): Eukaryota > Viridiplantae > Streptophyta > Pinopsida > Pinales > Pinaceae > Picea > Picea glauca. The sequence continues at coordinate 742 of JZKD02S1015317.1, forward strand.
ATCAACATTTAAATATTCGTTGCGTGCGAGAGTAAACAATTCTAGAACATTCACATGTCAACTTAAGTAATGGCGCAAGAAGAAACTAGTTTCTAAATCAATCATACATGTAAAAAATTTCATGACACAAAATTAATTAACATTTAATTCAAGGTGCAAGAGAATGATGACAAAGAAATCACACGCCTGCTTAATTTAATTCATGCAGGTAAATTTTATGAGTAAGAAAATAATGCATCACTATTATTGCAATGCATGCGAGTAATCAAAGCTAAATCATTGTACGTCCATCATTATTCCAATGAAAAAGAAATCCAGTTATTTAATCACAACATATCAATGGCACAAGGTAATAATCTATTAAATTAAGGTGCAGATGAAATAATCACTCCATCCATCTGGTATCAACATTAAATCAATGGCGCCAGAGAACCCATTACTTAGTCATTACACATCAACAAATTTTTCATAGCGCAAGCAATCCAATGTCTAAACATTCATTCTTTACATCAAAAAAAAATTGTGTGCAAGATCTCTCATATCTAACCAACATACATTATAGTATAATTTTAGTGCGCGCAAAGAGTTTAATCTATCAATTTTAGGTCGCAAAAGAATAACTACAAGCGATCACATGTCTACCTTATTCAAGTGCCAGGAGAATCTATGGTTTGTTCCTTGGATTTATTCAGGTGGGCCTAAGACCCTTTAAAACGATCGATGAGGCATACTCAAACATATTAGACCTCAGACATCAATGTTTAAATTGAACATTTAACTAACCTTTTATTGCACCTTTAATAAACTTTCAAGTTGAGCCTTAAATAATCATTAAGTTGAACATTTAATTGAACCTTTAATACAGATTTAAGTTGAGCATTGAATAAACCTTTAGTTGGTCATTCAATAAACATTTAATTGAATAATTAATAACATAAAACAAAAATCGATAAAAAAAATAAAATATCAGATATCACTTACCCTGATACAAGGCTAAATTGAAGGCTTAAAATGTTGTTAAACAATAGGAGGCTCCATGCACACCTAGCTTTCCTTAAATGCCAACCCGAACAAAGTTCGCTCTGATACCAAATGAGACGAACAAAGTTCGCTCACACAAAATTAATCCCAAAATATCTGGAATATAGTAACCAAATCCATATGGACAAATATATAAGTAATAAGAATGAATAATAAGATAGATGATTACAATTGAGAAATGAGGGCTTGCTTATATACCCACGCAGGGGTGCCCTTTACCAATAGTCATGTCCTTTGAGACATGTCTTTTCATTATTAATAATTATTAGTTATTGACTATTATTATGTTTATGAATATCTATTTATGTATATTTTATGTTCATAACAGAATAAGTGGGGTGAATAAGTGGAAATCCGCAGAGTTAACAATGAAGGAGAAAAACGCAGGGATTTTGGTGTGAAATTGCTGAGTAGGAAGGTGTAAATTCGTTGGGATTGTAGGCACAATTTTGCGGTGTAAAATCATGTAAATTCGTTGGGCCTTGGAGGGAAAAATTCATTGTGTATTAAAGAGTCAATCGTTGAGATATAAAGGAAATAATTTTTTGAGTGAAGGAAGGTAATATCGATGATCACCTTGGGTTACCATATACCATCAAATCGTGGCAGAGAGGGTCAAATTCGCGGAGGGGAGATCCCAATTTAGCAGAGGATTCAAGATATTTACCATTTCTCCCAACACTCAAAAGGGAATTTCTTTTGATTAACAGTAGATTCAATTTAACAATTCTCCCAGAAAGGCAGAGAGCATTTCGTTTTGATTTACTGTAGATTCAATTACTAATTCTCCCAGCAAGGGAGAGAGAATTTATTTTTTATTTACTTTAGATTCAAATTACCCAATCTCCCAACAAGGCAGAGATCATTTTGTTTTGATTTATTGTAGATTCAATTACCAATTCGCCCAACAAGGCAGAGAGCATTTCGTTTTGATTTACTGTAGATTCAATTACCAATTCACCCAGCAAGGAAAAGAGCATTTCATTTTGATTTACAGTAGATTCATTTACCAATTCGCCCAACAACGCAAAGAGCATTTCATTTTTATTTACTATAGATTCAATTTTCCCAATCACCCAACAAGGAAGAGAGAATTTCGTTTTGATTTACTGTAGATTTAATTACCAATTCACCCATCAAGGCCGAGAACATTTCGTTTTGATTTACTATAGATTCAATTACCAATCTGCCCAACAAGGTAGAGAGCATTTCATTTTTATTTACTGTAGATTCAATTTACCAATACGCCCAGCAAGGTAGCGATCATTTCATTTGGGGAAAAATGTGGTAAAAATTCAAAGGGAATTTGAATCAGTTCTTGATTGTTTTACTTTTTTTTTAACTGGTAGCAATCTCACTAGAGAGAATTTGGAATTGGAAAAAGGTGGTATAGATCGAATAGTACAAACTTGGGTTCGAATTAGATTGGAAGTGATCAACATTTATATAGATAGACTTTCATACTCAGATTGAAATTAACCAAGTTGTTGATCAAACATTTTTGTATGTGTGCATTCAGCTCAAATTGAGATTAAAAAGGTGGTGTTCAAACATTTATGTGTATATATTCAAGCTCAGATTTACTTGAAATTATTAGGAATCCACCTCTAGCATTTATAAAAGCATCTAGGAGATCTCCCACACTTGCACTTCGTCTTGCTCCCCACTTGCTAACTGTGAAGACCTCATCGGTACTTCCCAGCCAACACTAGGGTTACTCTTCTTCCCCCTTAGCCCCCGAAGACACAAAGGGGCCACACACACAAACCAAACAAAAATCTAGCTCCCAGCTTGCCTCGTAAAGTCAAGCTACCACTTCCTCATAAGATGGATATCCCAACTCTCACAAGTAAAACCAGTCAAAGAAATTTCAGAAGCATAACTTTACTCATACCAATCATCATCCATTCCTCTTCTCAACCATCTCTTTTATATAATTTTTCTTAGTGACCACTTTCCAATGCATGTTTAATTCATTTTATTAAAAATTAATTAGAAATTACTCTCGTCGTACACTTGTCACCTGTTCCCTTAGTTGGACCAATAAATTCACCATTTAATTTAATTAAATGTCAATTTCCCTCAACCATCCTAAAAGGGCTCCTAAAATCTCTCCTAGCTGTCCATTTCTCCCCTCTATTTCCCTTTTAATGACTGATGTATTTCTAAAACTTAGTTGGGTTTAATTTAGGAAAGTTCTTTAGTTAGACTAGAATAGATTTATTTCTATGCTTCCACATTCTTTTTACATTTATTTCATATCTTATCTTAGTTCAAAATTTGTATTCTTTTGCACACATTATATAATTAAATATTTAGATACAAAGTTTTACTCTTACAATTCCTCATTTGATTTTTCTTCATCCCCCACCATTTATTAAATTTATAATTTAAATTTTTAGTCTTCTTACCCACTTTAGACTTAGGCTCAAATTTTTAAAATAGGCTTAGAATTTTTTTAGGAAATTTTATAATTAATAAAAATTTATCATTTAGTAAAAATTTATCTTTTAATAATTATTTTTAAGTCCCAGCAAGGAAGAGAACATTTTGTTTTGATTTATTATTGATTCAATTACCCATTCATCCAGCAAGGCAGAGAGCATTTCATTTTGATTTAAAGTAGATTCAATTACCAATTCGCCTAGCAAGGAAAAGAGCATTTTGTTTTGATTTACTCTAGATTTAATCACCAATTCTCCTAGCAAGACAAAGAGCATTTCATTTTGATTTACTGTAGATTCAATTTTCCCAATCGCCCAGCAAGGAAGAGAGCATTTTGTTTCGATTTACTGTAGATTCAATTACCAATTCGCTCAGCAAGGAAGAGAACGTTTCGTTTTAATTTACTATAGATTCAATTACCAATTCTCCCAGCAAGGAAGAGAGCATTTCATTTTTATTTACTGTGGATTCAATTTACCAATTTTCCTAGCAAGGCAGCGAGAATTTTGTTTTGGGAAAAACGTGGTAAGAATTCAGATGGAATTTGAATCATTTTTTTATTGTTTTTCTTTTTTGACTGGTAGCGATCTCACCAGAGAGAGTTTTTAATTGGATAAAGGTGGTATGGATTGGATAGGAAAAACTCGAGTTTGAATTAGATTGGTAGTGATCAACATTTATGTAGGTAGACTTTCATACTCAGATTAAAATTAACCAAAGCAGTGATCAAACATTTTTGTATGTGTGAATTCATCACAAATTGAGTTTAAAAAGGTCGTGGTCAAACATTTATGTGTATATATTCAAGTTCATATTTACTTAAAAATAGAGGTGAAATTATTAGGAATCTGCCTCTAGCATTTATAAAAGCATCTAGGAGATTATCTCTTGCTCTTAAGATCTCACAGCAAGGTAATAAAAATACTAAATTATATAAATTAATCCAAATGCAATTACAAGTTTCAATAAAATATTGTAACCGAAGGCGAGAATTCGATGATGATCTCCCACGCTTGCGCTCCATCCTGCTCCCCGCTTGCTAACCATGAAGACCTCACCAGTACCTCCCATCCAACACTAGGGTTACTTTTCTTCCCCCTTATCCCCCTGAGCCACAAATGGGCCACGCACACAAACCATACAAAAATCTATCTCCCATCTTGCCTCGGAAGGTCAAGCTACCACTCCCTCTCAAGCTGGGTATCCCAACTCTCACAAGTAAAACCAGTCAAAAAAATTCCAGAAGCATAACTTTACTGTAACATCCTGCTCTTGTGCACTGAGAGAACTTATTCTTTGAGGACAGTTGCTCGCAAGTGATCTGGATTACTATATTATTAAACATTTGATTTTGATTATGAGACGTTATGGGTTGATGACATCTTGTTATTATGCGTTGACATAGACAGGTGCCATTGACTCTGCTTTAGTGAGTGTGCAGGATCTTGGACCTCGAGGATGAAGAGGCATCGATGGAACCCCTTGGAATCTGGATCGAGTCGGGGAGTGTACCATTTGGATTTGATTTTTTTATATGTGATATTAGTGCATCTAATTATATGATATGATATGGATATATTCTGACATGATTTGTTGATGATGCACACTGAGGATAGATTGCAAACCAGAATCGCATGTGGGGTAAAGGGGTCACACACGACTACTAGAGAGGTTGAGGGAGAGGTGTGGACAACAACCCTGCCACATCCTACTAGCACTTCCGTCGTGGCTCGAATTGTAGGTTAACATTTACCTAGTTATGTTATTATATTATGATAATTAAAAGTTAATTAAAAAATAAATAATAATAATAATAATAATAATGTTATTATATTATGATAATTAAAAGTTAATTTCTACACCTACCAAATTGAATTCTAAATGAAAAGGGGAAAGAGGGAAATCTAGAATAGTTAGGAAACTAGGAAAAGAGGGAAACATAAAAAGAAAAGGAAAACACAAGGGGAAAAGTAGAAAGTCAAACTTAGTAAGGTATCTACCATTTAAGAACTTTCTAATTTTAAACCGAACTAGCAAATTAATAATGGGAAAGTCATTAAAACCTGTAAGAGAATTTGGGGACACCTAGGAGCGACTCTAGGAGTGACTCTAGGTGGGTGAGGGAAATAAGAGTAATTAATTAATTAAATTAATTAATTTGTGGAGGAAAGAAGGGGATGGGTGACACATGCACGAGGAGAAATTTTTATGGATTAATTTGTTAAACTTTAAATAAAATGGGATTTGGGAAAGTAAGGGACTTCGAAACTCTATATATTGAAGGGAGGAGAAAGATGAAGAATCTCTTCTATTTGTGTAATGTTACGTTGCATAAATCTCTACTTGCCTGACTTAGTTTGTGGGAGTTGGGATACCCAGCTTGGCCTTGCGAGGCGAGCTAGGAGTTAATTGATTCTTTGGTTAGCATGCGTGGCTCATTTGCAGCTTGGCAGGCTTCGGGGGAAAAAGAGTACCCCTAGCATTGGTTGGGACATACCGGGGAAGTCTCATCAACTCAGAGTGGGCGATCAAGAAATGGTACGCTTTATTCATTTTGTATGGTAGATTGTAGTAGTAATATGCTTTGTATCTGCATGTTTAGTGGGTAAGTAAATTTATTGTCTATCTTTCTAGTTATTGACTAAATTTTTCTTAGCCTAGATCGATGATTGATTGGCTCCCATGGCCTTCAATTCTCAACATGTCTTGAACACCTTGGGTGTATTGATTTGTGAAGTTTGTAAGTGTTTTTCCATTCGTCCCTAGCTCATCAGTCCTCGCCTAAGCAGTCAACCAGGATCTTGATCTACGGTCGTTGCTTCGGCATTAATAGACCTATGGATCTCAACACCCTACTTTTCTGTGCGTGGATGATGAGCGAATGATGTTCTTGTCAATCATCTACCTCTATTCTTGTCCTTGGCTGATTGTTGATTTCTCCATCTGGAAAAGACCTATGTGTATGGATTATCTTGCATCCTGGTTGGTTTTTCTCTACACCTTGACTGATAGCATCCCTATGATCATTTCCATGACTTTTCCCATTGGATCCTTTCATTTCTCTTACTGTTTTCTGTGTTTTATTGGCATTAAGGCAATGAAAAAATGAATTGATTCCCTGTCTGTTTTTTATATTTGGTGTTCTGGCAATGGAAAAACGAAATGACTTCATGCCTTCATTTTTTTATATTGGGTATTCTGGAAATGGAAAAACGAAATGACTTCATGCCTGCATTTTTTATATTGGATATTCTGGCAATGGAAAAATGAAATGATTTCATGTCTACATTTTTTTATATTTGGTATTCTCACAATGGAAAAATGAAATGACTTCATGCCTGCATTTTTATATTTGGTATTGTGGCAATGGAAAAATGAAATGATTTCATGTCCGTTTTTTATTATTTGGTATTCTAGCAATGGAAAAACGAAATGACTTCATGCCTACATTTTTACATTTGGCATTCCAACAATGGAGAAACAATTAAATTTCTAAGTCTGCGTCTTGCACTTAAGAATTTTTTTTTTTGATTACCTCTTGCCTGGCAATTCACCCCTCTTTGGACTGCATTTCATTTTACTGCTGGGGCGATTTTTTCCCTTGTTGAAGACTTAGTTAAGCATTGAAAACTTACTACTATTGGTTTCCTGGAATGCCCATGTTTTGTCTTTTAAAAGATGACTGATATGCGGTTGAATTACCCACGATTTTTCTCATTTAATTTGAGACTAAGATCGTTGTGGAATGTCCATGTTTTTTTCTTTTAAAGGTTGACTGATATGCTATTAATTGTCCACTATTTTGGGTCATTTAAATTTGTGTCTAAGTTTTCATATTAAATGCACACGTTTTGGTTATCAAAAAGATTGACTGAATATATTGTTAACGCCCACGTTTTTCTATTAAAACAATGGACTGAGTCGTCATTAAATGCCCACGAATTGTCCTTAAATTATAGCCTGTGTTTGTTGAGGTATGGCATAGCGTTTCACCATTAACTGTGACTGTGTCTTGTTGCTGGTGTTACCACATTTTTTCCCCTTTAAATTGTTGATTGTGGTTGTTGGAATGGATACAAATTTTCCTTAAGTGTTGCCTGCATGTTACTATATTATTGCCATATTAATTGCTAGGATAATTTTCTACAGTGAGTTATTGGACAACAGTTTCCTTCTTATTGATTACTTTCCACAACGAGTTAAATGGCTAACAGTCATGAAAATTGCCTGGTTATTGCACTGTTAATTGTTTGTTAATAGTTATGTCAATTGCCTTGTGAATTTCTATACCAATTGCCAGGTTAATTAACATGTTAATCACCTCATCATGCTATATTACTTGTTAGGATAACAGTCATGTAAATCGTCATGTTATTGCTAAATTAATTGTTATGTTGACTATTATGTCAACTGCTTTGTTAATTTCGATATTAATTGTTAGGTAACAACTATGCTAATTTCCTTGTTAAATTGCTACAACGATGTTAATATTTAGCAGTTTCCTTCTCATTATTAATAAGACATGTAGTATTGTTGGTTCGGTCAATATAGATAGACCAAAAGTCGATATTTAATTGTTCATAAGTGTTATAATGGTATCATTCTACAATAAAATAGTTAATGTTGTTAATTAAGTTGATGGCTAGTTGGATGGAGATTTGGATTAATATTGAATTGCCCAATTAGACTGTGAATAATGATTAAATGAGTTTATTAAGGATTGACCCAAGTAGAGGTTAAAATCTCTAAATTAAAATGTGGTTAATGATTAGATTGTGATGCATAATTGTTGAATTTATTCGTAGTTGATGTTATTTAGATTGAATTTGATGATTTAATTGTGATGAAGAATTGCCGAACTGATTCGTAATTGATGTTATTGATTGAATTTAATGACTAAGGTATAATGTAGAATGGCCGATTGGATTGTATTGAATGTTAATCTAATGTTAAGTTAAAGGATGATTTATAATTTAGACTTGCTAAAATTAGATGGATAATCGATGCCAACACAAATTGTAACTTGGCGTGCCTCGTTAGAATGGAACCCATGTTAAATTAGAATGTAATCATGGATCGGTTAGCCTGGGTGATTGGTGGGGTCAAGGATGATGTCATGTGGGCTGGTGTCACCCCTTGTCTTCATTATTTTGTGTCTCGTCGACCTTTCATGTGGTGGTAGGTATGGTCTCCTAGTCAGTTTTCGGTTCCTAGCACATCAGAGTTTTCTAGAGTCCTTGATCTGGATAGCTTATGTTTGCGCCAAGGTTATTGATGCATCTATCACCTAGGAACGACATGATTCCTGATGCAGTGATCATGGCGCGCCTTATGGGTTAGCGGCGAATGATATCTTGGTCAGATTCAGTGCCTACCATGTGAGTGTGGTTGAGCATCGTATGTTGACTTGGGCGCATGTGTTGGTTCGTGCGCCTTGAGGTTCTATTCTTGTTCGTCAATGTCATTATGTTGGGAAGGGGAAGTTGTCCCTTAGCTTGTAGGCGTGTCTTGTTGCATCGAGCGATTAGTCATTACTCCTAGTTATTCTGTGCTTGTTTTTCTTGGTTACCCTTGTGCCTATGCGTGGTGTCATAGTTGAATGTTGCCTACATTGCGTCCTTTTGTTTATCGTTTGTGTTGTGGTCAAACTTTTGTCATCATTTCCTTCTTCCCCCTTAAATATTGAAAACAAAAAAAAAAAAAAATTGGCTTCGCTCTAGGCCGTAACACTGGGGACGTTACATATGGTATCAGAGTGAGGCTCAACCCACGACTTGGGATCACTACATATTTTGTTGATATGATTTGATTATAATGATTGCTAATTAATTTGACTTGTACTCGTGCAGGTAATCATGGTTAGAGGACGCTGCAGAGTCAGACGATGGTTGCTAGGGGAGGATGTGTGACGCCTCCAGTAGCATCCATGCTTGAGGGGTCTAACCCCCAGGGAGATGAACATGTTGTCGGGTAGGAGAAGATAGAAGTAGGTGATATGGATGGTTTGATGAGGTATTTTCAGCGTATGTCTGAGGTACTGATCAACCGTTTGGATAGATATGAGGCCAGAGCATCGGCAGCCCCTGAGGTTCCCTCATGCTTCGGTCG
>JZKD02S1015328.1:0-13464 GCA_000966675.3 Picea glauca
GTTGAGATTTGGTGTCTCTTCACTCACCCTCACTTTAGTCATAAAGTCACCTTTTAATTTGCATCTCACAAATTAAATGACTAGGACCCACATTAGGCACTTTCTCCCCCTTAGGAACATAGGGAAGAGAAACACTTGCCTTGGTACTTTATTAATTAAAAATTTTAATTCTCCCTCATACCAAGGAAAGTGTTACTCACCACTCCAAGCTTGTCCCTGAAAAATACAAACTTGCCCCTGTTCAATGCCTTAGTGAGTATGTCTAGAACCTGCTCATATGTAGATATGTATTGTAGCTCCAGAACACCTCTTTGAACATAATCACGAATGAAGTGATATTGAATCTCGATATGCTTAGAATGGTCATGAAAAACTGGATTCTCCGAGAGTTTGATGCTACTCTGATTATCACAGTAAATCACAGTAGGCCTCAACTGCACAATGAACAATCCCACCAGCATCTTGCGAAGCTAAAGGGCCTCACAACTAGCCTGACTAGCTGCCATATACTCAGCTTTTGCCGAACTCAAAGCCACTGACTTCTTCTTCCGACTGAACCAAGGCACAACTTTTGATCCCAATCCAAAGCAACACCCTGAAGTGATTTTCCTATCACTGACACATCCTGCCCAATCCGAGTCTGTATAGCCAACTAGATGAACTCCATCTCCTCTATGATAGTCTAAACCATAATCTACCGTACCACAAAGATACCTGAGCACATGTTTTTCTTCCACCCAGTGCACTCTCCTAGGCTCCACCATGAACTGATTGAGAGTGTTAAGAGAAAAACAAATATCCAGCCTAGTATTGACCAAATACATCAGTGAACGTATCAATTGACGATACAAAGTGGAATCCACCAACTGTGTCTCAGAAGCATGAAGCTTCTTCTAGTTGATAATCATGGGAGTGGTCATGGGCCTACTATCTCACATCTGAAATCTACTCAAAATGTCACATACATACTTCCCCTGTCCCAGGAAGATGTGTCTAGGCTCCTGCCAAACCTCCAATCCCAAAAAGTAATGCATCAGTCCAATGTCTGTCATATCGAACTCTAAAGCAAGGCTCTCCTTGCAGTTGTTGATGAGTCTCTATGCACCTATAATGAAAATATCATCCACATATAGCAGAAGAATGAGAGGATCCTCTCCAACCACAATGAAGTATAGGTTGGGTCTACCTCACTCTTCTCAAAACCCAACTGCTACAAATAGGCATCTATCCTCGAATACCAAGCTCTCGGAGCTTTTTTCAGCCCATACAATGCCTTCTTTAGTCTACACACATGAGATTGTCTCCCATGCACCTCAAATCCCAATGGTTGCTCAATATATACCTCTTCCTCAATAAGACCATTCAAAAATACAGTCTTCACATCCATCTGGTGTATCTTCCAACCCATCTCTGCTGCAATGGAGATCACTGCACTGATCGAAGTGTATCTAGAAACTGGCACAAAGGTCTCATCATAGTCTACTCCCTCAACCTGTGAAAACCCTCGATCCACAAAGTGAGCTTTATACTTATCAATGTTTCCATCCGCAGCATGCTTTAGCTTGTAGAGCCCCCTGGAAGTCACCACTAATTTCCCCTCAGGTCTAGGAACAACTTCCCAAAAATCATTCTTCATGATGGAAGTGTAGTCTTCCATCATGGAATCTCTCCATACCTGTCTACTAGTGGCCTCCTCAAAAGTGGAAGGCTCAAACTCCCAAATACTTCTCACCATCGCAATGTAGCTGCAAAACCTCTTGGGAGGTTTACTCTCCCTCATTGCCTGTCTGGGATTCCCCACTGAACCTTGTGCCTCCCTCAAAGTGTCTTGAAGACACTTGGGATTCTTTCTCTCTGAAGTAGTGTCTTATGGAGGGGACTCTCCCTGCTCAACCCCATCTATTGAAGACAATGATCCTGATGTAGACCCTGAAGTACCTGATCCTGAAACCTGTGGACCGGTATCCTGTGAACCTGAACTCTATGGCCCTGTCACTTGTGAACCTTTGGTCACCGAAGTTGGTGGCCCTGAACTATGTGTCATTGTAGTTTACTGTAGGCTCACTTGAATCTAAGGTGAATACTTCTCACCTCTCTTTGTCCCTCTAGACTTCTTAAGGGCTCTGTCCTCCTCAAATCTGACATCCCTCCTCAAGACAGTCTTTTTCAAGGAAGGAAGGTATATACAGAAAGCCTTTGAAGTCTCACTATACCCAAAAAAGATCCCTCTCTTTTCCATGGGCTCCAGATTTGTCCTCTTCTCAGAAGGGACATATGAATAAGTGATGCACCCAAAAATCCGAAAGTGCCCCACCTGAGGCTTCTTCCCAGAGAAAGCCTCCTCAGGAGTCATGCTCCCCACATCCCTATGAGGACTCCTATTCTGCAAATAGACTACAGTGTAGCATGCCTCAACCCATAGAAATAGTGGTAGGCCTTGATCATGTTGCATGGCTCTCACAGCCCCAACAATGGCCCTGTTCTTCCTCTGTACAACCCCATTCTATTGCAGGTTGTAAGGAACAATCAACTCCCTCTTGATGCCCTCACCTACACAACAATCCATGAACTCCTTGGAGGTATACTCACCCCCGTTGTCTGATATCAAGACTTTGATTTTCTTCTCTGTCTAGTTCTCCACAAGAGCTTTGAACTCTTGGAACCAACTAAATACCTGTCCTTTGGTCTTCATGAAGAAAATCCAAGACTTCCGAGAGAAGTCATCAATGAATACAACACATTATAGCGATCCAATCAACGACGTTGAAAACATCGAGCCACATACATATGAATTTATAAGAACAAGTATCCCTCTTTCTCTACTGTCACTGCTCAGAAAAGTAGTCTTGGTGTACTTTCCCAAAGAACACCCCTTGCACAACTCATGGTGCTCTGAACTGAAATCTGGAACTCCCGTCACCATCTCCCTCAAAACTCTCAAATCCCCATGGTGCAAATGTGACATCCTCCTATGCCATATCTCACATAGGTCACTGCTGCTGCAGGTAGAATGAATAAATGCTCTCACTGGCCTGAACAAGAACTTGTACAACCTCTCATGTCTAGTACCAATCACTTTGGCCGAAGTGATGCTAGACCCTTTGGGGAAAAGAAGCACCTGCACATCATGGAACAAGATCTCATAGCCCTTATCCTCAATAGTAGAAACTGACACTAAGTTCGTCTTCAAGACCGAAACATATAAAACCTTTGTCAAAGTCATGGGAGGCAAAGACTCCATCCGAAATGATACAGTCCCACAACCAACCACCTTGACCTCTTGGTCATCTCCAAGCACTACCTCTGCATCTCCACACTGATTAAGATCTGTCAAGTGCTCACGAACTACTGTTGTATGGCGAGAGGCACCACTATCAATATACCAAGTATCGGGAGTAGTGGTCCTCGAGGAAAGACACACAATCAAGGAAAATTCCTTGTCAAACTTGGTGGAAAACTATTCCACCTCTACTGGAGTTGTTGTTTGTTTCTTCTTCTTGTTTGGAAATTGTCTTGCATAGTGCCCAAACTTATCACAAGCAAAGAACTTGAATTTTCTCATGTCTTTCTTCCCTTCACCCTTGGGCATCTGTCCTCCCTTTGGACCCTTCTTGAACTTCTTCTTGCTAGTGGTAGAAAGAGCCACATTCTCCTCCTCATGACCAATAGATGAATTTCCATGTACATAATCTCTCTGGGTCTCCTTCTGAACAAAGTCATCCCAAAGATGTTCTCAATCGGAAAGATTCTCCCTAGCAACAATGCCCATCACAAAAATAGCCCATTGTTTGGAGACTCCATTCAATGCTATTCTCACAAGATCACTGTCAGCTATGGCTTCCCCCACAAATCCAATCTCACCCCTCACCTGTGTCAATCTAGTAAGGTATGTGACCACATTTTCAGCCTTGGTCATTTTTATGCTCTTTAGTTTTTCCCTCAAAACCATTTTCCGGTTCTCATTTGTACNTCATAAAGTCACCTTTTAATTTGCATCTCACAAATTAAATGACTAGGACCCACATTAGGCACTTTCTCCCCCTTAGGCACGTAGGGAAGAGAAACACTTGCCTTGGTACTTTATTAATTAAAAATTTTAATTCTCCCTCATACCAAGGAAAGTGTTACTCACCACTCCAAGCTTGTCCCTGAAAAATACAAACTTTCCCCTGTTCAATGCCTTAGTGAGTATGTCTAGAACCTGCTCATATGTAGATATGTATTGTAGCTCCAGAACACCTCTTTGAACATAATCACGAATGAAGTGATATTGAATCTCGATATGCTTAGAATGGTCATGAAAAACTGGATTCTCTGAGAGTTTGATGCAACTCTGATTATCACAGTAAATCACAGTAGGCCTCAACTGCACAACGAACAATCCCACCAGCATCTTGCGAAGCTAAAGGGCCTCACAACTAGCCTGACTAGCTTCCATATACTCAGCTTTTGCCGAACTCAAAGCCACTGACTTCTTCTTCCGACTGAACCAAGGCACAACTTTTGATCCCAATCCGAAGCAACACCCTGAAGTGATTTTCCTATCACTGACACATCCAACCCAATCCGAGTCTGTATAGCCAACCAGACGAACTCCATCTCCTCTATGATAGTCTAAACCATAATCTACTGTACCACAAAGATACCTGAGCACATGTTTTTCTTCCACCCAGTGCACTCTCCTAGGCTCCACCATGAACTGATTGAGAGTGTTAAGAGAAAAACAAATATCCATCCTAGTATTGACCAAATACATCAGTGAACGTATCAATTGACGATACAAAGTGGAATCCACAAACTGTGTCTCAGAAGCATGAAGCTTCTTCTAGTTGATAATCATGGGAGTGGTCATGGGCCTGCTATCTCACATCCGAAATCTGCTCAAAATGTCACATACATACTTCCCCTGTCCCAGGAAGATGTGTCTAGGCTCCTGCCAAACCTCCAATCCCAAAAAGTAATGCATCAGTCCAATGTCTGTCATATCGAACTCTGAAGCAAGGCTCTCCTTGCAGTTGTTGATGAGTCTCTATGCACCTGTAATGAAAATATCATCCACATATAGCAGAAGAATGAGAGGATCCTCTCCAACCACAATGAAGTATAGGTTGGGTCTACCTCACTCTTCTCAAAACCCAACTGCTACAAATAGGCATCTATCCTCGAATACCAAGCTCTGGGAGCTTTTTTCAGCCCATACAATGCCTTCTTTAGTCTACACACATGAGATTGTCTCCCATGCACCTCAAAGCCCAATGGTTACTCAATATATACCTCTTCCTCAATAAGACCATTCAAAAATACAGTCTTCACATCCATCTGGTGTATCTNAGCAGAAGAATGAGAGGATCCTCTCCAACCACAATGAAGTATAGGTTGGGTCTACCTCACTCTTCTCAAAACCCAACTGCTACAAATAGGCATCTATCCTCGAATACCAAGCTCTCGGAGCTTTTTTCAGCCCATACAATGCCTTCTTTAGTCTACACACATGAGATTGTCTCCCATGCACCTCAAATCCCAATGGTTGCTCAATATATACCTCTTCCTCAATAAGACCATTCAAAAATACAGTCTTCACATCCATCTGGTGTATCTTCCAACCCATCTCTGCTGCAATGGAGATCACTGCACTGATCGAAGTGTATCTAGAAACTGGCACAAAGGTCTCATCATAGTCTACTCCCTCAACCTGTGAAAACCCTCGATCCACAAAGTGAGCTTTATACTTATCAATGTTTCCATCCGCAGCATGCTTTAGCTTGTAGAGCCCCCTGGAAGTCACCACTAATTTCCCCTCAGGTCTAGGAACAACTTCCCAAAAATCATTCTTCATGATGGAAGTGTAGTCTTCCATCATGGAATCTCTCCATACCTGTCTACTAGTGGCCTCCTCAAAAGTGGAAGGCTCAAACTCCCAAATACTTCTCACCATCGCAATGTAGCTGCAAAACCTCTTGGGAGGTTTACTCTCCCTCATTGCCTGTCTGGGATTCCCCACTGAACCTTGTGCCTCCCTCAAAGTGTCTTGAAGACACTTGGGATTCTTTCTCTCTGAAGTAGTGTCTTATGGAGGGGACTCTCCCTGCTCAACCCCATCTATTGAAGACAATGATCCTGATGTAGACCCTGAAGTACCTGATCCTGAAACCTGTGGACCGGTATCCTGTGAACCTGAACTCTATGGCCCTGTCACTTGTGAACCTTTGGTCACCGAAGTTGGTGGCCCTGAACTATGTGTCATTGTAGTTTACTGTAGGCTCACTTGAATCTAAGGTGAATACTTCTCACCTCTCTTTGTCCCTCTAGACTTCTTAAGGGCTCTGTCCTCCTCAAATCTGACATCCCTCCTCAAGACAGTCTTTTTCAAGGAAGGAAGGTATATACAGAAAGCCTTTGAAGTCTCACTATACCCAAAAAAGATCCCTCTCTTTTCCATGGGCTCCAGATTTGTCCTCTTCTCAGAAGGGACATATGAATAAGTGATGCACCCAAAAATCCGAAAGTGCCCCACCTGAGGCTTCTTCCCAGAGAAAGCCTCCTCAGGAGTCATGCTCCCCACATCCCTATGAGGACTCCTATTCTGCAAATAGACTACAGTGTAGCATGCCTCAACCCATAGAAATAGTGGTAGGCCTTGATCATGTTGCATGGCTCTCACAGCCCCAACAATGGCCCTGTTCTTCCTCTGTACAACCCCATTCTATTGCAGGTTGTAAGGAACAATCAACTCCCTCTTGATGCCCTCACCTACACAACAATCCATGAACTCCTTGGAGGTATACTCACCCCCGTTGTCTGATATCAAGACTTTGATTTTCTTCTCTGTCTAGTTCTCCACAAGAGCTTTGAACTCTTGGAACCAACTAAATACCTGTCCTTTGGTCTTCATGAAGAAAATCCAAGACTTCCGAGAGAAGTCATCAATGAATACAACACATTATAGCGATCCAATCAACGACGTTGAAAACATCGAGCCACATACATATGAATTTATAAGAACAAGTATCCCTCTTTCTCTACTGTCACTGCTCAGAAAA
Source organism: Picea glauca (assembly GCA_000966675.3). Taxonomy (NCBI): domain Eukaryota; kingdom Viridiplantae; phylum Streptophyta; class Pinopsida; order Pinales; family Pinaceae; genus Picea; species Picea glauca. The sequence goes on from JZKD02S1015328.1 coordinate 7,041, forward strand.
GTAGTCTTGGTGTACTTTCCCAAAGAACACCCCTTGCACAACTCATGGTGCTCTGAACTGAAATCTGGAACTCCCGTCACCATCTCCCTCAAAACTCTCAAATCCCCATGGTGCAAATGTGACATCCTCCTATGCCATATCTCACATAGGTCACTGCTGCTGCAGGTAGAATGAATAAATGCTCTCACTGGCCTGAACAAGAACTTGTACAACCTCTCATGTCTAGTACCAATCACTTTGGCCGAAGTGATGCTAGACCCTTTGGGGAAAAGAAGCACCTGCACATCATGGAACAAGATCTCATAGCCCTTATCCTCAATAGTAGAAACTGACACTAAGTTCGTCTTCAAGACCGAAACATATAAAACCTTTGTCAAAGTCATGGGAGGCAAAGACTCCATCCGAAATGATACAGTCCCACAACCAACCACCTTGACCTCTTGGTCATCTCCAAGCACTACCTCTGCATCTCCACACTGATTAAGATCTGTCAAGTGCTCACGAACTACTGTTGTATGGCGAGAGGCACCACTATCAATATACCAAGTATCGGGAGTAGTGGTCCTCGAGGAAAGACACACAATCAAGGAAAATTCCTTGTCAAACTTGGTGGAAAACTATTCCACCTCTACTGGAGTTGTTGTTTGTTTCTTCTTCTTGTTTGGAAATTGTCTTGCATAGTGCCCAAACTTATCACAAGCAAAGAACTTGAATTTTCTCATGTCTTTCTTCCCTTCACCCTTGGGCATCTGTCCTCCCTTTGGACCCTTCTTGAACTTCTTCTTGCTAGTGGTAGAAAGAGCCACATTCTCCTCCTCATGACCAATAGATGAATTTCCATGTACATAATCTCTCTGGGTCTCCTTCTGAACAAAGTCATCCCAAAGATGTTCTCAATCGGAAAGATTCTCCCTAGCAACAATGCCCATCACAAAAATAGCCCATTGTTTGGAGACTCCATTCAATGCTATTCTCACAAGATCACTGTCAGCTATGGCTTCCCCCACAAATCCAATCTCACCCCTCACCTGTGTCAATCTAGTAAGGTATGTGACCACATTTTCAGCCTTGGTCATTTTTATGCTCTTTAGTTTTTCCCTCAAAACCATTTTCCGGTTCTCATTTGTACACTGGTACATTTTAGTCAAAGACTCCCACATCTCATAGGTATGCGTCTTCCCCGTCAAGTGAGGAATCAAATGATCCTTGATGGCATCAAGAATAAATCTCTTAGCCTTGATACTCTTCTTAGTATAGGCTGGAAGAAGAGTAGCATCAATAGGTACCACAACAAGATGAGTAGTGGTATTATCCATAATATCCCACAACTCGCTTTTTTGCAAAAGAAAGATCATCCTCTCCTTCCAAGCACCAAAATTTTCTGCCCCATCAAGTTTGTCCTCAACTCTCAAACCAGTAGCCATTGACCCTTTTCCTGCTGAAAATTACAAATTCAAAAATATGCCCTGTGAAGTGACTGTTGTCCCAACTTTCTATCTACTGAAATCTCTGCTTCCCTTGAACTCAGCCTTGATACCATGTTAAAATTTCAGACCCCAACCCAGTTTTAGTCTCGCTGATTTTTCAGCCAATGTTAAATGCCCAAACCCAATTTTATATCAGCATATAAATACACAATAGAAATTAAACTTCAGAACTGAAACATGAGGATTCTAAACATCGTTTTAAGTGCAAAAATAAAATATCAGCAGTATGCAAAACTCAGAAAATTTAGACAAGAATTTTTAGTCTAACTTCGACCCTGGAAAAACCCACAAGTGGAAAACCAGTGAGAGAGGGATTTTTATTATTTATGGGCTTCTAAGAAATTCTTTTACAACAGATTCATCTTCATAAATTTACACAAACTTATCTGGACTTCTTGTAGCTTTTCTCCTTGATTTATGAACCAGAAATCCATACACTGTACGACTGTACCAACAATAAATACTGTATGGAATGTCCTTGAAATTCGTGCCCAAAATTTTTCCAAGACTGTATGGAAAAACTAGCAGGTTAAATGCCTTGAAAAACATGCCAACACCTCAAAAAACGCACCCAGAAATTATGACAATACGACCCCTTTAATTCTGTGCATGTTCGTATGGACTGTACGAATTTTCTATGCCCGGAAAATCATGCCCATCTTCTTCCTCGGTTTTTGTGCCAATTAATGTTGTACGACAGCCTTGGAATGCATGCCAATACTCTTAGAAAAAACGCAACTGTTGTCCTCCTCAATTTCTGTGCACATTTAATACTGTAGGACCCTCAGAAATATGTACAGTACGACTTGTTCTTCCTTGTTGTCCGCTACCTCGAAATCCATGCTACTCTTTTCCTTGGGATACATGCTCTCCTTCAACAAATGTTGTCTCTCTTCTCAATATCGACCTCTCCCTGCTCTCTCTTTCTCTCTCAACAAGAAAATGAATGAACAACCCAAGAATGGGTGCACCCCCTTGCCCTAATCGACCTCATGAGGGAAGGTGAGGAGTTTTCTAATCTAACGATTGAGATTAGATTAGATGGGTGGATGAGATTTAGTGTCTCTTTNAAGAATAAATCTCTTAGCCTTGATACTCTTCTTAGTATAGGCTGGAAGAAGAGTAGCATCAATAGGTACCACAACAAGATGAGTAGTGGTATTATCCATAATATCCCACAACTCGATTTTTTGCAAAAGAAAGATCATCCTCTCCTTCCAAGCACCAAAATTTTTTGCCCCATCAAGTTTGTCCTCAACTCTCAAACCAATAGCCATTGACCCTTTTCCTGCTGAAAATTACAAATTCAAAAATCTTCCCTGTGAAGTGACTGTTGTCCCAACTTTCTATCTGCTAAAATCTCTGCTTCCCTTGAACTCAGCCTTGATACCATGTTAAAATTTCAGACCCCAACCCAGTTTTAGTCTCGCTGATTTTTCAGACAATGTTAAATGCCCAAACCCAATTTTATATCAGCATATAAATACATAATAGAAATTAAACTTCAGAACTGAAACATGAGGATTCTAAACATCGTTTTAAGTGCAAAAATAAAATATCAGCAGTATGCAAAACTCAGAAAATTTAGACAAGAATTTTCAGTCTAACTTCGACCCTGGAAAAACCCACAAGTGGAAAACCAGTGAGAGAGGGATTTTTATTATTTATGGGCTTCTAAGAAATTCTTTTACAACAGATTCATCTTCAAAAATTTACACAAACTTATATGGACTTCTTGTAGCTTTTCTCCTCGATTTATGAACCAGAAATCCATACACTGTACGACTGTACCAACAATAAATACTGTATGGAATGTCCTTGAAATTCGTGCCCAAAATTTTTCCAAGACTGTATGGAAAAACTAGCAGGTTAAATGCCTTGAAAAACATGCCAACACCTCAAAAAACGCACCCAGAAATTATGACAATACGACCCCTTTAATTCTGTGCATGTTCGTATGGACTGTACGAATTTTCTATGCCCGGAAAATCATGCCCATCTTCTTCCTCGGTTTTTGTGCCAATTAATGTTGTACGACAGCCTTGGAATGCATGCCAATACTCTTAGAAAAAACGCAACTGTTGTCCTCCTCAATTTCTGTGCACATTTAATACTGTAGGACCCTCAGAAATATGTACAGTACGACTTGTTCTTCCTTGTTGTCCGCTACCTCGAAATCCATGCTACTCTTTTCCTTGGGATACATGCTCTCCTTCAACAAATGTTGTCTCTCTTCTCAATATCGACCTCTCCCTGCTCTCTCTTTCTCTCTCAACAAGAAAATGAATGAACAACCCAAGAATGGGTGCACCCCCTTGCCCTAATCGACCTCATGAGGGAAGGTGAGGAGTTTTCTAATCTAACGATTGAGATTAGATTAGATGGGTGGATGAGATTTAGTGTCTCTTTNCCCAAAAATCCTTAGTTAACAATCACCATTAACTCATTACTCATTGATTTCATTTATAACCAGTTAAATTTCAACACATATCATCAACATATATCAACATTATATCATCAACAAGTCATCACCACAAGGAACACAAAGAACATATGGTGTATGTATAATTTTATTTTTATTACGAACTACAATCCTTGGGGTTTTTCAGCAACAACTAAATAGAGTACAACTATACAAGAGAACCAGATATATAATGAAAGACTCCATTACACCCTCAAAACCAACTAAGATGAGGTAACAATCCTCAACAAATATGAATTTGTACCATAAACAAGTGCACCAACCATGCACCAACCTGTGCTAAACAACCTGTAATCAACTTGTACCATAAACAAGTGCATCCAACCATGTACCAAGTATATACCAATCATGTGTCAACTACTCATAAAAAATGACCCATCAATATGTACCAACATCATCAACTATACACTTCATGTATGTGCCAACTCATCAACGGTTTGTCTCAACCATGACTAGTTTTGGATTAGTCAACAACCCTAACTTGAAATAATCATAACTTTGTACCTGTAATGAATAAAGATCTGAAACCGATACAAAAATTTTTTTAGTGTGTTTTATGCAATTCTTCCAGGTGTCACTACTTGTAACCTCTCAAAAACTGAGTTATAGCAAAAATGACACACCTTGTTGAATTCTAGCTTATTCTAGAGAGCGACCTTGTAGGGCATGCCCCGCACAGAATATTTGTTGAATCGATCTGAAACTGTTACAAAAAATAATAAAGAGTGTAATGTAACCAACACAATTGGTATCATTTAATGTGGATCTGTTATGAAGAAGTATGACATTTTTACCCGAAACATCTGTTTTAGACTAGTTTCAGGACTAGCTACAAACCCTATTTTCCACGGAGTGTATCTCCAAAACTACAACGACCCACAAGCTGAATTTTTTACCACATATACTTGGATATGTTTCCTCAATGGAATATCAATATCATGGTCTGACTCATTATAGAAAAAAAAAATATTACGACAATGGTGAGATGACCTGTAAATAACATACCTTAGAAAACATCATGAAAAGAATTTATCCTCCCTTGAATTTCGACCCTCTTTTGTTCACCTTCCCTCTGAAATTAGGCTTATATGTCCTTTGGTTACCTCAGTCACTTGTAGATATTAAATATTATCAAGTATTCCAAACCAAAAATGCTCAAGAAGCTCTCCACCAATACTCCAAAAGATATTCTCACAAGAAGCTCTTCATTGATCCACAAAAAGTATGATATACAAGAGACCATTGCTATCTTATTTATACTTTCATCCTCTAGGTCACTTAACCCATTTTTAGGTCACTTAACCCTTTTATAGGTCACTTAACCCTTTTCTAGGTCACTTAACCTATTTTCATTATTTTAGGGTTAACCACTTTCCATAAATAAAAAGTTCTCCAATTCTTTAACATTTAAATATTCCTTCTTGATTTTGTCACNTGTATGTGCCAACTCATCAACTGTTTGTCTCAACCATGACTAGTTTTGGATTAGTCAACAACCCTAACTTGAAATAATCATAACTTTGTACCTGTAATGAATAAAGATATGAAACCGATACAAAAAAAAATTTAGTGTGTTTTATGCAATTCTTCCAGGTGTCACTACTTGTAACCTCTCAAAAACTGAGTTATAGCAAAAATGACATACCTTGTTGAATTCTAGCTTATTCTAGAGAGAGACCTTGTAGGGCATGCCCCGCACAGAATATTTGTTGAATCGATCTGAAACTGTTACAAAAAATACTAAAGAGTGTAATGTAACCAACACAATTGGTATCATTTAATGTGGATCTGTTATGAAGAAGTATGACGTTTTTACCCGAAACATCTGTTTTAGACTAGTTTCAGGACTAGCTACAAACCCTATTTTCCACGGAGTGTATATCCAAAACTACAACGACCCACAAGCTGAATTTTTTACCACATATACTTGGATATGTTTCCTCAATGGAATATCAATATCATGGTCTGACTCATTATAGAAAAAAAAATATTACGACAATGGTGAGATGACCTGTAAATAACATACCTTAGAAAACATCATGAAAAGAATTTATCCTCCCTTGAATTTCGACCCTCTTTTGTTCACCTTCCCTCTGAAATTAGGCTTATATGTCCTTTGGTTACCTCAGTCACTTGTAGATATTAAATATTATCAAGTATTCCAAACCAAAAATGCTCAAGAAGCTCTCCACCAATACTCCAAAAGATATTCTCACAAGAAGCTCTTCATTGATCCACAAAAAGTATGATATACAAGAGACCATTGCTATCTTATTTATACTTTCATCCTCTAGGTCACTTAACCCATTTTTAGGTCACTTAACCCTTTTATAGGTCACTTAACCCTTTTCTAGGTCACTTAACCTATTTTCATTATTTTAGGGTTAACCACTTTCCATAAATAAAAAGTTCTCCAATTCTTTAACATTTAAATATTCCTTCTTGATTTTGTCAC
>JZKD02S1015372.1:0-13464 GCA_000966675.3 Picea glauca
ATTTAAAGTTCACTTTACCACTTATAAAGTGACTTTATGAAAAAGACCCACTTTTAAGTTGTGGACCACATCCCTAGGTAAAAGTTTAAAAAACCCATAGGAACCACTTGTCCAAAGTACAAATCTTCATTAAAATTCAACAGGCTTCACCCTTTTCATTTCCATTCTCACACCCCTTCCCCCTAGGGTCATCAAGATCACCTCCCAAGAGTGACCTAGTCACCCTTGAAGTGCGGGACCTATATCGTGGTGAAATTAGGTATAGTGTCCCATAGTTCTCGCCATCTTGTTGGTTGGGTCAAGCTTTGCCCAACCTATAACTTGTGCGATAACACTGCCTATGAATGCTTCCTTCAGTGTTTTACCCTCCAATATCTAGTGTGGGCTCCTATTCTGCAAAAACACAGTTGTATTGCAAGCCTCTGCCCACAAAAACATATGCAAACTCTGGTCGTGCATCATGGCCTTCACCGCATTGATGATAGACCGGTTCTTCCTCTCTGCAACCCCATTCTGATGCGGGTTGTAGGCCATTGTCTTCTCCCTCTTGATTTCTTCCTCCTTACAGAAATCAGTGAACTTTGTAGAGTTGAACTCACCCCCGTTACATGTCCTCAATACATTGATCTTCCTTCCTATCATGTTTTCCACCTGAGCTTTGAAAGCTCAGAAGTGACTGAAGACCTCATCCTTTGGTCTTCATGAAGTAGATCCAAGTCTTCTTGGAGAAGTCATCAATGAAGGTCATATAGTAGGATGCGCCCTTCACTGAAGCTACTGACATAGGCCCTCCAACGCCTGAATGGATCTTATCCAAGATGCCATTGGATCGAGTCTCGCTGCTAGGAAAGGCTGCCTTGACATTCTTGCTAAGTGCGCAGCCTTTGCACACCCCCTACTGGTCAGGACTGAATTCTGGAAGCCCAAAGACCATTTGCCTCAATAATAGTAGAGCTATGTGATAGAAAGGCAAGATACGAATGCACAATCATTCTCAAACTTGGATGCAAGTTCGCTCAACTATGTCTCTGTTGTCGCTATAACTGTCTGTGACTTCCCGTTGCCTTTCTTTCCTGTGGACACTGCGAAGCAAAATGGTCGTTCTTATGGCAGATATATCATTTGATCTTGCTCATATCTCTCTTTTGCCCGGACTGTTGTCCCTCTCCCTAATTGTCACCCTTCTTGACAACCTTTCCTTTACCTTTCTTTGTCTTACTGAAAAGGGCTAGGTTATCATATGTTGCACCTCCTCCCTGCTTGCCAGATCTAGACTCTCTACGAGTCTCCTCATTAATGCAGTCATCCCATAGTCTCTCCTACTTGGGAAGTTTCTCTTTGGCACAGATGCCCATGGTGAATGGTTCCCATGCCTTGGAGAACCCATTCGGAGCAACATTCACTAATTCTGCATCCAGGACTGTCTTTCCTATAGCTGCAAGTTGGTCACGGATCTGTTTGATCCTCATAAGGTAACTAGTTACATTGTCTGAGGTGGACATTATGCATTCTCTGAGTTTGGTTTTAAGGATCATTTTACGACTCCTATTGTCACTTTGAAAGAGTGACACAAGGGCATCAAGCATCTCCTTGGATCTAATCTTTTCTACAACATGTGGGATTAGATAATCGTTGATGGCTTCAAGGATCACCCTCTGCGCCTTTACATTCTTCATATGCCACGTTGCCTACACTACAACGTTTACCACTATTGGCGTACCCCCTGAGGTCTGCGCTGGATCTGGAGGAGGGTTGGTCACAACTTCCCACAAGTCCTGTTTCTACAAGTTCATTGAGATTTTTGCTTTCCAGGGAAAGCAGTTTGAAACCCCATCTAGTCGATCCTCAACCTTCACACTGGTTACTGACATGGTTGATCTGAGCTTTATCCTTTAACCTGTCGAAGTAATCTGCAATAAATACAATAGATCTGCCTTTTTCTCAGGGCAAGGGCTCCGAACCAAGTTAATTTCTCTAAAATCAGCTAACCAAGCAAACAAATCAGATCTAAATACTTTGTTAAAATTATTAATTCTTGCATGCAGCGGATAACGAGAAAAGCAATCACACACAGTACACAATTTTTCTACTCTTCAAGATTAATTCTTCATTCAAATAACTTCAGAACCTACAAGAGATCCCCTCAAAGAAAATGGCTCTTAGAAATAAAACCACAAACCAAATTTGCAAACCTATCACCACAGTGTTGTCTCGATTTGCATGCTGCTGAATCTCTGAGGCTATCTGTAGGGACCTGTACGAACCTGTATGGATCTGTACGGATTTTCTATTGCTATAATAAATCTGGCTACCTTGGGAAGCATGCGACCTACTGCAATTACTGCATCTTGCTGCCCACATGTGCGACCTCTGATGTACGGATTTGTTGCCTTGGGATGTATGTAGCCTCCTTGGGATGTGTGTTGCCTCATTGGGATGTGTGCGACCTATTCTTCTTTTTCGCTTGTTGACCACCTATTTCGACTAGGGATCAACATCATATACCATGAAGATATGTACCTAGTGATAAAACCAATTTGAAGACTTTTGGCTCAACAGGGCAAATTTTGCCCCTGCACGTCTTTCTATGTACTCGGAATGTTTGCTCCCCTACATGGGATAATATTGTAATATGCTAGTATGAGTCAATTTTTGTCTAGTTACCCAGGACTTTAACATTAGGGAAGTCCTTTCATCGGGTATTTTTTTCCTCAGGTAATTAATCTAGCTTAACTACAATTTTAATTATCCTCGAGTTTTTCACTCACATAAATCGTCCAAAGTGGTGAAAGGTGTTCTAATGATCGAACCCAATGGATGACTAAGGTTTGGAAGTGTTGTAAATGACCATGCTAGACATCTCCTAGAGTTTTGCAGAATTCAGTTAAGTTTTGATAGGATTTTTTAAATAATTAAAATTCTCGCAAACTGAGAATTTTTAATTATTTTTTCTGTAAAATGCAAAAAAGTGGTCCTTGGGGATTTTGTATAGGGGTATGAGTACTCAAATCAAATGGTTTATGAACCCCTACACCCTTGGACCAAGTCTCGGCTCAATTGGACAAGTTTTGCTACGTCATTGTCCATGAGGAGTCCAAGTCAGTGAAAAATCAAAAAATAATTGGCTAAATTAAAATAGCCAAATTTTGTAAAAGTGACTAAAGTCATGGGAGAGAGTAGGAAAAGGATTCTTAATGTATTTCCTAAGTTGGGAAAGTGATTTTCCACTTAGAAGAACCACCCTTGCTAAGCCAACAACCTCAAGTGGTCACTCCCTAAGAAGAGGGGCAAACCCCTTGTTCATGAAAACATGGGAAATAAAAAAATAAAGCAAGAGGGTGCCCAAAACTTTGGGTGTAACCCCCTTTGACCCTAGCTTCATATTTGATGAGCGAGAAAGGTGTTTTCCCCCTTCCCCACTCACCCCTCACACCCCCTCACCATGACTAAAACCCTAAAACTACACCCCCCTGAGATGACCTCCCTCCCTTGGATGTGTGACACTTGGAGCTCATCCACCAGGGGCCTTTCCTCTTCCTCAACTATAAAGAATGTCTTCCCTCCCCATTTCATCATCTATTCTCATTGCAAGTCTATTATGCCACAATTTCTCCCATTATTTTCCCTCTCTCTCATTCTCTCATTGTAAATCTTGCTACAAGTATTTGTTGCCACATTTTGTGGATAATAAAGGAAGCTTTAGAGGATCTCTTGTGTGCATTGGGAGTCTTCTTGGTGCTCTTCATGGTGTTCTTGTGAGATGATATAGCTACATTTCATTTCTTGTATATTTTTGCTTTCACTAGTTTAACTTGGAGACCCAAGCAAAGTATTTTGCTTGGGAATAATTGGTAGTAGTATTACTATGAGTTTTCTGGTAGTTTCTTTCAAATTTGGAAAGTATTTTGCAAACTTATTAGATGCTCTCACCTCCTTGTTGTCTTGTGTAGCAAAAGCATACTTGTTTGTAGGTCACTAAAAGATTGGAGGAGTGAATTTCAGATTTGGGAGTTCACTTATTCAATCATCCAAACTTTCTATTATTTCTCTAATCATATTTTCATCCTTTTCTCTCATTTATAAGCATTTTTATGATCTAAAATAGTCATTAAAACTTCACTTTTATGTTCATATTTTCACATGTAAATTTTTGTATTTGTGTGCTAACAGAAATTAATCCTTTTCTTAAGTGGTGTGTAGCATTTTCAAGCAAGTTTAGCTTGTTGTTTTATGGAGGTGTTCACCAAGATAAGGGGAGGTGCTACTTGTTTTGGGCCCCCTAAAACACTCAAAAAGCATCCTAAAGTTGGGATACCAAATCTCCTTTCATCTCTCTTCTTCTAAAGCATTGTAAGTAACCCAAAAGAGTCTCTTAGGCTTGTCTTCTCGCAAATAAATATAAAAATCTGATATTGTGATTAGTTAGAAATATTGCCCACACCTTGCAAAGAGATTGGCCTAAGCCATCCTTGCAAAATCGTGAAGGCTAGATTTAGATTGAATTTCTTGCATTTCATTGATTACACCCATCTTGGCCAAAACGGTAGGCTCCTCCATCTTGTGCCATTGTTGTGGGGTTCCTCTTTAATTTTCCAAGTCATTTAAATTCTTTTATTATACCTACCTTGGCCAAAACGGTAGGCTTGTCCTCCATATTGTGCCATTGTTGTGGGGTTGCTCTTTAATTTTCCAAGCAATTTAAATTATTTATTTTTGCCCACACCTTGCAATATCGTGAAGGCTAGTATATTTTTAAATTATTGCAAAGTAATCATATTTGAGCTACATCTCTGCCCCCTATTACCTCCCCTTGCCACTTTGTGGATCTTGGGTAACTAAGAAAGGGCAAAGGATTGGAGAGTAGTTTAATTAGGCATCCAATTGTTATTGTTTCCACCACCAAAAAGGGTGACTTGGGAGGCTACAGGGGGCTGAAGTCAGGGACAGCTTCATGGCATTATATGTCCTCCTTGCTTGAGCGCCCAAGCATTCCGGATTTGACTTGTGGAGCTAGGGAAGGACCTTGTTTGTCCTTCTTCTTGAGCACCCAGCGATTCCTTTTGGTTGAGGGGATAACAAGTTGGGGTAGACACATAGTCTAGGCTTGTATCTTTCACACTCTAACCCCCGTAACTCAAGAGATACTTAAAACCTATTAAAATCAACCAACTACATTCACAACATTGCACTTCAAGTTTAGCTATTTACTTTCAAAGCAATCTCACTTTTTCAAAGTTGTGCAATTTTACATTTCAAGCAATTTACTTTCCATGTGATTTACTTTCTAAGCAATCTCATGTTCTAAGTTACTTTCTTTCAAGCACTTTCTTTCATTGTGAATATTTACATGTATTAGAGATTCTTTATTTTTGGTTGTAAGCATTCTTGTTGATTGGGAAATAATTGTCTAAAGCTAAAAGTATTTCACTATCTAATTTATTATGTAGATATTTCATGTATTATTCCATGTTGTAGATATTTATTTAATTGCTCATCTCAATAAGCAAAATTTGGGTATATTTTAGGCGTTGGTCTATTTTATTGTATTGTAAAGAAAAGAATTGCATTTGCATTGTTTGCTTGTCAATGGGTTGGGTCTCCCTAATAAAAACCAAATTAACTCCTAGATCATTTATTAAAACTTAAYTTAGTTAAGTAGGGTCTACCCCCCTTGGCTTCCCTAGGAGTGAGCCTAGACRGAAGAGGTCTAGATCRAGGTGACAGTGGGGTCTGGACTTAGGCTTGTGCCTCTAAGGACACACCAACTGGGTTGGAGACTATGGGTGACCTCTTGAGCCCATGTCATTTTGCAAATATTCAAGGTGCTCCCCATGCTATTGTTGACAAAGCTATTGAGAAGTTGCCTTCTTTTCAAGGAAACAATGTTATTAGTGCCAGATCCCACATCTTGAATTTCAACTTATGTGTCAGCAAGTGGTGTAATGGTCACAATCATGAAGACGTCAAGATGACCCTTTTTGTGTTTCTTTAGAGGGAGAGGCGGGTGAGTGGTTCTCAGAGCAAGATCCTGACAAATTTAGCACCTTGGCCAAAATTTATAAAGCCTTCAATGAGAGATGGGGTGATCAGAAAGAGGATCGTCACTTATTAGTTGCCCTTAGCACAAGTCAAAAGAAGGAAAATGAAACTATGGAAGAATTCAATAAAAAGTTTAATGACTTGGTTAAGAGCCTCCCTACAACTATTAATCCTCCTAATGCATCTATTCTAATTCATTATATGGAAGCTTTTGAGGGAGAGATCAGATATCAGTTAAGGGAAAAAGAACCAACAACTCTAAGGGATGCACAGAAATTTGCTATCAGGATAAATATGAATATGCAAGATGCTAGGAAGTCAAATATTCTTGGTTTCTCAAGGGGAACTTCTTCCAAAACTAATGAGGATAAGAAGAAGAAAATTGAAAATCAAGAGTCTTCTAATGATGGCATGAAGGAGCTCACTCAATTAATCAAGCAAATGGAAGCTAACCATGCTAATCAAATGAATGTCATGCAAAATAGATTGATATCCATGGAAAGGGCTCAATCTAGTAGATCCCATCATAAGACAAATGATAAATGGCCAAAGAGACCTCCACCTCAAGATCAAAGGCCACCTAATCCTTTTGAGTCTACCAACTTGGTTGATYACCAAGCTATCCCATATTGTAGGCCTTGTGGGGAATTTCAYGAAGAATCAACTTGCCCAGTCTTTGTTATCACCATAACAATTATTTGATGGGATCCAAGTCTCRRGACTTAGCGAGGGGCTAAACYGATGTAGAGACGTGATAAAGTTGGAGAAAGGGGCCACACCTAGCGGAAAGGGGCTAAATATAGCRGAGGCGCRAGTCAACGGGACACGGCGGACCACAGATCTCAAGCACCACAGATCAACGATCARCARCCATATCAKGCRGAGAACTAGCACGGGGTTTAATTTCTCGAAAGCGGGCCGAWGGAAATACCGTGGTTTCGTCCCAAGACCACGTGGCGCCACYAGATGCATATCGGRGCGAAAAGYGGTTTACCCCAAACCACTTTGCCTCGTCCSCGATATCGGGAGGYRTATATAAGGAKGGTGRCCCYTGTCATTATTTTATGATTTTTCAAATCATTTGAAATGTTGAAAGTGGCRCGACCACTCCAGTCGAACCTAWGCTCAACASTGCACCAAATTCAAGCGTTTTCCGCTCATTAGCAGGTATTTTTCATCATCATCATGGATCYCGTCGTTTTGTCCGTAACAGAGCAAGATCCCCTGCCAAGCGAAGAAGCCCTAATTGACAAAGACTCCGATGTGTTTGACACCGAAATAACCGTCTCACCCGTCTCTGTGTCCAAARCCAATTTGTCRGATCATGTAGAAAGACAAATACCCTTTCTCGAAGCAACCYATGCTTCCATCGTCCCTTACGCCGTCGAAGTCGCTTTCTCGTTCCCAGAATTCATAGGTTGGTGCGYTGAACAATACTCACAAGAAGAGAGCGTCRTTTTAGATAGGTTAGGGTCGGAAGTCCTGTGTAGAATAGATTGCTCGTCCATTCGATATGCCCTCRACATACCAGAGTCSCCTTCCACAWCGTCTGAACCTTTCGAGGAAGAAAAGCTAGTTGCAGTTTACARGGAATGTTCCYCCRAGGTCGAAAACCTGTTTTTGCAGACAATTGTCAAACMYGAGCAGTATTTCGAGAGTCTGTCCCTGTCAATGAATGTAAATGCCATGGTTATCGAGATCCAGTGGCTCTGTTCTAAACTCAGTCAGATTTTAGGTCWGGATAATGACAAATATGTAGTTGAGGTCATGTTAGGTTTTTTGTTAACCTTTTTTCARTCAGAATCCAGTCAGTCAGTCTGTATCAGTTTTGATAAATTCATAGCTGATAATGTACACAAACAGCTAGTGAACTTCCAATCACTAAGGCACTTCAGGTATTACACATACTTGCTGAAAATATTCCTAGAGACAAACAAGAAAGAGTTCACGGAGGCAGCATTCATCTCCACCGAATGCAAAAGAATCACCATGCTTATTTTCATAAATAAGATCATGTCCAGAGTTTACAACTTGATCTTCAACACCAGCCTGCCAAGAGTCCTGGAGGACATGAGAAGTTATTTGCAGCCGAATCCAGAAAACAAAATAGGAGATTGGGTGTTATTCAAGCATTCTACAGTAATTTGGGTACGTGGTTGTCTAGAGGCACCTTATCTTCTCCCTATCTTTCTGACACCCAGAGTCTTTGCCCTGGAGTTCATCAGGCAAAGAATCATCTCAGAGACAAAACATTTCTTGAAAATTCACAAGGTGTCCAACCTAAAACTTCCTTTCATCATAGGACCATTTGTTGTGAAGACTAGAGCTTGCTTACCTCAGATCCAGGCCAAGCTCAAGGAGTTTGGATTTGCACAGATACAAGGGAGAAGACATGATCCACATCAGGTCATATCTAAAAGAAGATTGATGAGAAAACGTAGGCCCTTATGAACATGAGTATGTTGAGGGTTTTGACAAATTGGCTAATTTGGAAACCTATGTTGATATGGAAGCCATCTTGAAGCTTGTTCAAACACAACAAGTGGGGCCAACCCTACAGCAAACCCCTCAGAAGCTGACATTCCAAGTTCCCAAAGTAACTATCTAAACCAAGAGAAGCAGTTCGGAAGCCCTAGGCATTAATATTCAGCGGAATGCTCCAAAGAAGATAAAGATCAAACACTCTCCACAGATAGTAGATCTGGAGGAAGAAGAGCCTAAGGAGCAAGTAAGTATGGATATGGTGAAGAGTGGCACCAGCAAGGAGGAAGTTGGTCAAAGAAGCATGCCCCAAAGTGAAAGTAGCTCAAGAGATTTCAGCAGCAAAAAGCTAAAAGCTTTTTGATAAAGCACCTGAAGCAGTCTACCAATCTAAAGAAGATTTAGCAAAGCAATATGCGGTGAAAGGGAGCTTGGCCATGAGTGAAATAAGGGAGTTGATACCTGAGGTAGAAAAGATTTCTCAACATAGGTCTTCTCTGTTCTCAGTCAAAGATATAGAAAAGAAGAAACTCAACATAGCAATTGCAGATGAGGATAAAGTGTCTGAGGTCAAGCTGCATTATGAGAATATCAGTGCCCCAGACAAAGTGAAATTCCACAAAAACATCAGTGACATGCTATATTCAGACTACCTGGGTCTGAGCTTAAAGGTTTCAAGATTGACAACTCATGCACTTAAGTTGGAGGGACAGTTGAGACAAGAGAAAGCATCCAACAGAGCTTAGCAAACTCAAGTCAAAAGATTAGAATCTGAAGGCCCTCAGAGGGTAAAAGCTTCTTTAGAAGAGAAAGACAATGATTCAAAGCATGAAGAAAAGGCTAAAGATGTCTGCCAGAGAGCACCCACAAACAATAGAGCTAGCTGCGCTAGACCAAGAGAAAGAGACATTTCGACAAGAAGCATTGAATTACAAGGCCAAAGTGTTGCAGCTGGAGAATGAAAAGGTGAATTGATCACAAGGGCAAACAGGAGCATCAGACATGGTTGTTGTTGCACCTTCTACTGCAGGAACTTAGCAAAGCACTGATGGATTGGTTCAGGCTATGTCCCAAGTTAGCTTGAAAACAGAAGAAATCAATAGCCTTAAGGGAGACATGGAAAAGCTGAAACAAGAAATAAGAATAAAGGATGAGAAGATGGCCCAGTTTCAGAAAGAAAATCAAGTTTTACAGGAAAGAGTAGACAAGTTGAAGACAAGGTTGAAAGGCAAAGGACTGTTACAAGGTGCCAAACACGTCATCTGGGACTCTATTGTTGCTGAGGTTGCGAAGTTCAAGGTATACTTAAATTTCATCGATGACAAAGATAGATAAGAATAAAGGATGAGAAGATGGCCCAGTTTTAGAAAGAAAATCAAGCTTTACGGGAAAGAGTAGACAAGTTGAAGACAAGGTTGAACGGCAAAGGACTGTTACAGGGGACCAAACACGTCATCTGGGACTCTATTGTTGCTGAGGTTGCGAAGTTCAAGGTATACTTAAATTTCATCGATGACAAAGATAGCATGGCCATCACAGCCAGGAGCAGATGCACTGTTGTGAGTGAAACACTGGCAAAGAAACCCTCAGAGTGGGCCCAGAATGCTATAAATCTGTTGAATTCCATTCCCACTGCTGAACTTTAGACCATTAGGGTCAAGGACAGGACCACATTGATCATTTGGGCCAGGAGAGTTATTGCCAAGCATAACTTGCTTAAATCAGTCCAAACCAAGGCCATGCAGATGGAACAAAGCATACAGGAATTCAAAGATCTGTTTGAAGAGCTGTTCATCAAAGGCCTCCCACCATTTTGGGATGGCAAAGGGAAATTGTATGACCAGGAGTACAACTCTCACCTCGCCCAATGCAAAATGGATCACTCCAAATTTGAAAGCCTGGAGGAGAACTTGAAGGGTACAAACCTGGTAGAGTATTTGACCACGGATTTTGAGATCCTGAATCAGTTCAAGACAGTGAAGATCGGACTACCAACCATGACTTATGCCTCTTGCATTGACCTGGAGATTCTGATCAAAGAAATGATGGACTACGAGATCCCTTCTGACTTGCAGTGGAAAGAGATAATGCGACTAGGCAGGACAAAATGCAATTTTCCAAGAACCAGCAAATAGCCTCCGAGTGTCACCAGGATAGCGTGTTCGGCAGAGGACCAGGCGAGACAAATGGCGTAGATAGAAGTCGAAGAGTCAGAGAAATCGGCCGCGAATATATGAAACGTTTTTTGTTTGATCAATCAGTGTAATCGGTTCTTATACCAAAACTGTCGAATGTAATTATTATAGTCAGTTTTAGAAGCTGAAATGTTTTAGTTTAGCTATTGTAATCAGTTTCTAGTCGAAAGAAATTCGAATTTGTATAAATACTAGAAGTTCTGAATGAATTAATGTTGGCAGAAGTGCAAGGGCACCTTTTAGTTGTTTCTGAACTCAATTGTAATTTTTTGGAGCTGAATTGAATACATATGCAGAAGCTTTTTGAAGTCTCTATGAAAAGATTCTAATGGTGGTGATATGAGTTTTGTCTCCTTTCAATGTATATATTTCATGTGTTCTTTTATTCCATTTGCACTGTCTTTTGTTTGAATTGGATAGTTAAAATCTCATAATTCATCTTATGATGCTCTCGGCTTAAGCAATTTAAACTGTGTGTTTTTCTTCTTAACTAATTCAGAATTCATTTCAGTAATGCTTTGATGCAGTTATTTGTTTCCTCCTTCCACTTACACCCTGCTTAAATACAATTTACAACTCAGATTCATTGTCTCATTTAACCTTTATCCTCTTGGGATTTCTACCAGCCAGTCATTGTTTTCATTCACTTTCAGAATTTCGACTCCATAGCCCTAAGTGACCCTCCCCTTCCTTGGCAGCAACTTTATAAAAACCTCCAAAACAAAACCAAATCTAGCCATTCATTTCCAAGGAAATATCAAGTGACACGAGAGAGCCCTCTCTAAGTTGAGAAGGCTAGTGCCCAGCTCTAAAGTTGGTTGAAACAATTACCTCTATCGTTTGTCTATCAACCGGACAAAATTTACAGAGTGCTAACATTCTGGTGCCGTTGTCGGAGAACGAAAGTGAAATCTTCCCTGGGAAAAGAACGACTTAAAGCTTTAATTTTGATCCCTGAGGGTGACAGTGGATCAAGTACCTTATTGGCTAAGATTATTTTTGCCCTGGCAACTCTGTTACCAAGAGACCAGTTGCACCAAGCAGTGTGAGCTAGAAATACTGGCTCCCAAGAGAATTCACACCAGGAGAAACCCAGACCCAGAAGCTGCAATCCCTGTGTCTGATCCTGAAAAGCTTGTACATAAAAGAAAAGAAAAGCAAGTAACCCCAGTGTTTCTTTTAGACCGATATTTGTCCTTACCCACAGATGCAGTGACAAGCATTGAAGACCTAGAGTTTGATGTGAAATTCGAACAAACTCTGTTCAGAACTAAATTTGGATCTTGTTTGAGCGAGGTCGTCTTTGACGAAAAGAGATTCCAAGATTTAATTTTAGCTGCATCTACGAAGCCTATAGTGATTCACGCCCAAAACCAACAGCCACTTCGACCCCTCACAGCAACCATGGTAGCTAGATTTGCTCCTCTTGTACTACCTGCTCAGCTACATGATTTACCTCAAGAGTATAATTTAAGGATCAAACTGTATCATGTTGAAGGTAGTGTGTCGGCCCAGAAACATCTAGACTAGTTTAATGATGTTTCAGACTTGGAAGAAGTAGATTTTGAAGATGTAAAAATGAGATCGTTTGCACAAAGTCTTAAAGGAGAAGTGAGGAAGTGGTTCAGAGCTCTTCCAGCAGCTAGTATCATAGATTTTGAGGCCCCTTTGAAATCAGCTTTCTTGCAAAATGAGGCGACAAGAAAAATCCCCTTCAGTTGTTAACTCGGTACAACAACATGAGGAGAGCACCCGACGAAACAGTGCAGGAGTTTTCAGCCAGATTTCTAAAGGTTTATAATCTGATTCCTACCAAGGTAAAACCCCCCCTAAAGTCGCTCAACTCAGATATGTTCATTCCTTTGAAAGTGATTTTGCTTTGTTATTGAGAGAACGAAGCTCTNTTGTGCCATTGTTGTGGGGTTCCTCTTTAATTTTCCAAGTCATTTAAATTCTTTTATTATACCTACCTTGGCCAAAACGGTAGGCTTGTCCTCCATATTGTGCCATTGTTGTGGGCTTGCTCTTTAATTTTCCAAGCAATTTAAATTATTTATTTTTGCCCACACCTTGCAAAGAGATTGCCCTAAGCAATCCTTGCAATATCGTGAAGGCTAGTATATTTTTAAATTATTGCAAAGTAATCATATTTGAGCTCCATCTCTGCCCCCTATTACCTCCCCTTGCCACTTTGTGGATCTTGGGTAACTAAGAAAGGGCAAAGGATTAGAGAGTAGTTTAATTAGGCATCCAATTGTTATTGTTTCCACCACCAAAAAGGGTGACTTGGGAGGCTACACGGGGCTGAAGTCAGGGACAGCTTCGTGGCATTACGTGTCCTCCTTGCTTGAGCGCCCAAGCATTCCGGATTTGACTTGTGGAGCTAGGGAAGGACCTTGTTTGTCCTTCTTCTTGAGCACCCAGCAATTCCTTTTGGTTGAGGGGATAACAAGTTGGGGTAGACACATAGTCTAGGCTTGTATCTTTCACACTCTAACCCCCGTAACTCAAGAGAGACTTAAAACCTATTAAAATCAACCAACTACATTCACAACATTGCACTTCAAATGTAGCTATTTACTTTCAAAGCAATCTCACTTTTTCAAAGTTGTGCAATTTTACATTTCAAGCAACTTACTTTCCATGTGATTTACTTTCTAAGCAATCTCATGTTCTAAGTTACTTTCTTTCAAGCACTTTCTTTCATTGTGAATATTTACATGTATTAGAGATTCTTTATTTTTGGTTG
>JZKD02S1015394.1:4066-16777 GCA_000966675.3 Picea glauca
TTCAAGTACAAGATGATTCAAAATGAAAATGTCTCCTTGGTATATATAGGAGACTAGGAGGTATAATTACAACTAATGGCCTAAAGCCGACATAAATAAATTAACATTACTAATACAATATGACCCAATTAAGGGGTAATGAGCCAATATTAGGTCTTAACAGTCCTCACCTCCATCCATATTCCCATATCATGAGTCTTACTGGCTGCCTCGTTATAATATAATTAAACCATTCTTGCAACTGCAGGTTCATGGGTTCAAGATTTCATCTTCCAAGTTTCACAACCTCCATTTTTCACCCAAAGAACCGTGATCTACATTATGATTGTTAGACTTTTCATGGGTACCGAGCTCCTATGTATCGCATTTCTCCTGTATCCAAGTCTGACCGACAGCTATGAAATACTTATCTTATTTTTTATTGTTTGCAACTGTGGGCTTGCGGTTTCCTAGGTTGGCAGGTTAAAAAAAAAACCCAAATTCAAATTTATCTTGTCTGTCCCCTCCATATTCGCGCTTTTCCCAATATGCATTTAGTATGGTTTAATGTTAATAATTGATCATGCAGGTTATGTAAACATATTCATTAATAAACTAAGGGATCGAGAATTGTTTTCATTAAATTTCATTAAAGCACGATTTTCCAAGGGTTATATTATTGTTATATCTCAGAAAGGTTTCATTTCAAGTTATTATCCATTTGAAAGAACACTCTCGTCAACTTATGGCAGCAACATCAAGACAACATTTCCATGGTGATACTTTGAACAATTTTTTTCGTGAAGACCAGAACTTTCAGTGGTCCAGAGCATACTCGTATTCTCATCTCCTCCTGCATAGAAATATATAATCTAGACTTCCATAATTGCTCGCACAGGGTGTGTCCATGAGGTATTCAACTGCAAATAAATAGTTGCATGACCTGCGTTGAGAAATGTGTATTGAGTCAGCGAGTCATACAAATCCAATATCATTCCCCCATCTCTCTTTCACCGCAAGTGTTTTGTAAGATGTTGAAGGTCCCTGAGCCAACACTTACCTTCAAAGGAGAGGGTTGTAGAGATTTTATGAAAAAACATGACAATGGCCTAGACCTCTTGCCCGAGTTCTTGGAGAATCATGCAGTTTTCCCAAAATACATAACCATGATTTAGGTTGACTCATTTAAATACCCTTTTCAATAAATCACTTGGTTGTTTACCAGGCTGACGAGCCAAGAAAGCATCGCCACAATTTCCTGCATGATTCTTTATAATTTATATTTTACAGTTAAAGAGAAAGTTATTTTCGATTGGGGAAAACTTATTTCCATTGAAATATTCTCCCAATTGTCATATTACAAAAGGGACAAGAAATTCTTTATGGCTTCTTATTTGGTATTTGTGATAGCATATTTCTTTCAGTTTCCAAAATTGACTATCTGTAAGAGATTGAACTATGAAGTTGATTCAATCACCTTCTAGTATCAAGCGTTTTGGAGACACAAGACTTCTTTTCATTTTTACGAAGTTTACAATGATTTTGTTTCAATTTTCAAAGGACTGTTGTTTGGTAAAAATACCCCCAGGATATTCGACGAGGAAAATAAATTCTTGGAGAAAAAGGGGACATTACAGAAGATGCAAAATCACAATGTTATTAGGATCTTCTACTCCAAGGAAAATCCTTCTTTTCTTCCATACCATGTATCTGATAAATTGTTTATCATGGAAGTGGCAAGGCAATATAATTTCTAGCTGCACTTATTCCATGAAAAACAAGGAAAAGGTCAAGATTGAAGTTGGATTGGGGAAGGCTAGAGAAACACAAGGAAAAGGTCAAGATTGAAGTTGGACGAATACAAAGGACCCATTACCATAAGTAAAAGTAAGAAAATATGTATTCTAATAAGTGAAAACCATATTCTTGGAACCTCTCCAGATATGGAAGAAAGAAATGAACAACCATGAGAAGAACCGCATGAGGAGAGACAAGGAGGTGGAAGAGGTTCTGAAAGAAATCAAGAAAATCAAAGAAGAATAATGGATTCCCCTTTAAATATTCTAGGTGAGAAACATGATCTCCATGTTCTCCCCAAGGGCTTCTTAAAGTAATTTTCTGGAGATGGAACAATCGATGCAAAGAGGCACCTTCACTTATTTCCTTATGTTTGTGATTTTCATCGTGTTGAGTATGATGATCTCATGGTAAGGTTATTTCTTCAAACCTTATTAGGAAGAGTGTATGAATGGTATACAACATTACCCATTAGATCAATTCACTCATTTAATGACCTCGAAGCCATTCTCATGACTATGTTCGGCCCTCCAATTTCTTATCACACCCTTCTCACCGATTTCACCAAGATTGGTTTGAGGAAGAATGAAAGAATATGAGATTTTAATCTTAGGTTCAATAAAACCTTGAGTAATATTCCAGAAGATAAAACATCGAATGACCCAGTCGTACTCAGTTTTTATAAGAATGCAATTCCCTTGAATGTGAAATATGATATCATAACATCCCATATGGATACCTTGGAGGAAGAAATTACTAAAGCCAATGAGATGGAAATTTTTTTGATTGAAATGGGTGTCGACCCTGAAATTATACTAGGAAAAATATAAAGGAAACTGGGAGGATTAAGTATTGATAATCAAGGATCCTCTAGTTCAAGAAAGAATGAAGAATTCAAGCCACGAATAACTCAAAACAAAACAAGTAGATGAGGATTTTTCAAGGGAGCCATACCATATGTGAAGGTATACCCTGTTGCGACACAAGAAACCAAACAAAGAATTGAAATTACAAAAATGAATAGAACTATCAAGCAAATGCATAATGAAATAACTAGACTAAGAAGGGGGGATATTACGTGGAAAATCCAAGAATGTCGATCCCAGAGAAAAGAAGGAACCCTCCCCAAGAAAAGAGAGTGAGGTTTGAAAACATGGATAATATGCAAAGATGAAGGG
Source organism: Picea glauca (assembly GCA_000966675.3). Taxonomy (NCBI): domain Eukaryota; kingdom Viridiplantae; phylum Streptophyta; class Pinopsida; order Pinales; family Pinaceae; genus Picea; species Picea glauca. Next base: position 7,021 of record JZKD02S1015394.1, read on the forward strand.
TTATGAGGCAACCTACTCCCAATGCAGTTGTTCTAGATGATGTATATGATGAGAAAATGGTTGAGAAAGAGAACTATTATTCACCTAATGAATGTTCTGAAACTGTACAAATGGATTATGCGAGATGTCCATGTATATATTTGAAGAAGGAGAAAATGACCTCAACTCGCAAGAAAATGTCTCCCAGACAAGAGGATTTTTAAACAGATCCAAGAGTAAAAATGATTATGAAAAGGAAAATAAAAAAGATAAAGAAAAAATGAATGAAAAAAAAAGAAAATGAGAAAACGATGGATGGCGTTGGAAATAAGAATCAACACCTAATGTCAAAATCCACTGAAATGACATACAATGTTGTAGAGGACTTAAGTAAATTAAGGATAACTCTGCCTTTTACAAAAGTGGTGAAGATTCCCCAACAAAGGGAAAACATTTTGAGATTATTGGATGATCCGTCTGAAAAAGTAGAAGTTGATGTTACCATTCTGAAACAAAGACAAAACCAATCAACCGCCAAGATGAGAGGTAAAATTCCTCCCTTTTATATTTCAATTGAAAATCATGATGTTGCACTTCATAATTGTTTAGTTGACACCAGCACAGCCAATAATATTATGCCAATTGAAGTCATGGAGGCATTAGGCATAAGTGGTACCAAGTATTATGAGACTGGTGAAAGTATATATGCAATTGATTCTAGAAAAGTGCTAGCTTATGGAGAAATCAAGGATTTGTATGCTTGGATCATGGTGCCCCCCCATATTATTATGGTTTTTAATATTGTTGTGGTAGACCTTTGTTGGAAGTAGACCAAGGCGGAAAGCAAGGCGATTTTGGGAAAGAAGACATGCACAAGGAAAGCGACAACTGGAAGGAAGAACAATACGAGTGCATGCATGGAAGACCTAACAACGTTAGGGTTATGGTTTTTGTAATGTATTGTAATGGACTAAGATCCAGAAATGTATAAATATATTTACCTGGGTCTCAGAGAGAGAGGCTAGTCGTTATTATAGAGAGGGGAAAGAAGGGGTTTTTTCTATTGTAGCGAGTTGCTAGAGATAAAGAGAGACGAATACAAGGAAGTGAATGATATGTAATATTTTGTTGTATGACCTACTTTTGTAAGTTGTTGAGCTATAGAGGCTATAGGAGGGTAGATCTTGAGGGTTAGATTGCAGGCTAAGGAGCGTAGTGCGATTTAGTCTGCCTCATAACATATCTTGACTCGACGGAGGAGAATTGTAAAGCGTGTGACATTGTAATGACATAACGACTATAATAAAAGAGCTAAGAGCCAAATATTTGTGGACATAGCCCAAGGGGGGGTGAACCATGGTAACATATATGTTATGTAATTGAATACATGTATTTATTTGTTATCTCAGTTGATACAGTTGCGCTAAATGAATGAGTTATTATATTTCTTCCATAAATTGTGATAATGGTATACTGCGTTAATAATTTATAGTAACACTCCCAATACATAGTTATCAGATCTCTCACTCAATCCTAGGCTGTAAACACATGAGTATTGCAGCCACCCATTAATATTATATCGGGTGAGACGACGTAGTGCACCCTGTGCGATGTGTTGCCTTCTGGATTACCAGGAGGGCTGATAGTTTTAGAGGCTTTGTTGGAAACACAAATAGACATGAACCCTAGGTAAATAAACTCATAAAGGATATAAGACAAAGTAACCAACAAATGGTTATGTTTTTTTTGGTAGGGACATAAGAGAATTGAGTAGATGAGATAAGTTGAAGGTATGCTGGAGGAAGATCAAGAAAATATTAGGGCAGAGAGAAATGAGCCACTAGAAGGGGATGTTGAGACCATGGAATCCCACAAAAGAAGAGATAAAAAGATGGCTAAGGAAAAAAGATTTTGATTTTTCACAAAAATATAACAGAAACCCTAGAATAACACCCCGCAAATATCTTAAGAAATACATGTTTACTGATTGGCACGAAGTCTTTTTCTATGATATTCCACACTTATTGCAGTAGTGGATACTAAGGTTGAAGGATAACCATGCAACGCTAGATCTGATAGTTAGAGTGGTCCCCAGTACAGATTGAAAAATTACAGTAGGTAAACAACAAATTCACCTACACAGTATAATTTTGGGTCGACAGTATTGTGGCAGGATTTATAACAGAATTTGCAATAAATACAACGAAGTCGTACAATGCAATAGAGAAATAATTTCTATGTGGACCTTGAGGAAGGTACATTAGATCACTGTATAATTATATCAAGATACTTCTATACAACAAAGGTGTAATGAGAATGGAATCAGACAGTTAAAATTCCCTGCGTGCATGGGGGAAGGGGCGAAGCACTGACATAAAAGGGAGGAATGGAAGGAGGAAAGGATAAGGGAAAGAAGGAGGAACCCTTGGACATGATCATGATGGATAACGACCAGATCAAGTGGATCTTGGAGACAGCTGGAAAGACATGTAGTGGAGTACCCTACCAATACAATATGAATACCAAGAAGAGAGTAGTAGCTGTGAGGGAAGGCTTGACAAGTGATGAAGAAGAGGTAGAGGATCTCCTGGATGTGGAGCAGATTGAGGAAATATTGTGTGCAACCTATGAGAGGAAGACGAGAGGTCCAAGAATGGGGAGAGAAGACATCAATCCTATCCATATTAATGTCAGTGTGGAACCCATAAACCCATGTGTGACTAATACACCAAAGAGAACACCACTGTTTAGAACATCGAAGTTCAGAAGAAGTCAAATAGAAGGAAGTACATATACACAAGGAGAAACAACTAGAGGAGTTAGTTCATGCAACACTAGTCAAGTATCTACACTGCACAGAGGTAGTAGTTCAACATTCAGAATGGCAGGACATAATCCCACCATCAGGTTAACAAAATTTAAAGGAGAAGCATCAGAGGACTCGAAAAAACACATGTTCATCTGTGAGAATATTTGGGAAGAAAAACAAATCACAGACGAAGATACCAAACTGGAACATCTAGCGATTGTACTCAGGGATTGTGCACTGGATTGGTATATGAGTTTATCTACAAACAATCCACCGAGGACAACCAGAACAATTGAAGACAATAAGAAACTATTGATAAATGAGTTCCAGAAGATGATTTCAGAATATCAATACATGAATGAGATGATCAAAATTAGACAAAAACTAGGAGAATCTGTATGGGAGATTGACCAGAGATTCGAGAGATTGAAAGGAAAGGTGAAATATCTCATGAGTGACATGCAACATAGGAACTTGTTTGTCAACTCACTACTCCCACACTTAAAATATCCATTGCGACAACAAAAGGTTTAGATGTAGGTAGAGGCTCTACAGGAATCCCTACAACTATAAGAAAACTAGTATCAACAGACAGATGCAACCATTGAAGAACTGAAGGAGGATCTGAAGAACTTAAAATTATAGCTAAGCCAAAACAAGAGTAAGGACAAATGAGAATTTGTTTGGTGTACCACATGCAGGATGGAAGGACACCACAAGAACAAATGTCCAACATTTTCATAGTATATGGTATCAGGGATGCCAAATCCATTACCAACAGGAGGACTATGGTGCGAAGTCTAGAAGAAACTAGGCCATGATCCATATCATTGCTCAATGATGAAGAAATACCAAACAGTCCCAAAGAGCTTATATTGCAACTTTTGCAAATCAGTGGGCCATGATGACAAAGATTGTAGAACTATGGAGTCGATGCGTGAAAGGACATCAGATTCATATAGAGTGCAGGATGAAATGATGACTGGACAATGCACACCACCATTTAACCAAGTTCTAGCTCCATACAACACTGCGCAACAACAATATAATACTGCGCAAAAACCATATAATACCGTGTAGCCATAGTACAACACAATGCAACCAAAGTAAAATAAGGCACCTCAGTATAATGCACCAAGAGGAGATCAAACAGGATACAAAGGTGGAGGATGAGCGAGAGGAGGTTTTGGATGAGGTAGAGGACCAATGGTATGTCATAACTGCCAACAACTGGGACATTATGCAAGGGAATGTCCACTTCCACCAGCAACATGTATGTGTTGTCGCGCATCGGACCACAATACAGAAGAATGTCTGACATTATTAGTAAAGATTAAGGAAAAGAGAAACCTGAACAACCAGAATGTTCAATGGATCTCAGCTAAAGTGAGGAATAAAGGATGGAAAATCAACATAGTCACCTGTGGAGGAGCTAAAATAGGGAATGATGCAGTGTAACAAGAGCCAGTACAACACCAGTGGGTAAAGAAGAACGTTGAACCAAAGAAGTAGTTTGACGTGCAGAAGGAGAAGGAGATATTTAAGAAATCCCGACAAGAATTTCAGAAGAAGGACATTGTGACGACTTCAACCGTGCAACAAAACAAGGAAGCACCATAATACGATATGCCTATGTTACTGGATCATACCAATGAAATGCAATATATGGGACAAGTAAGTACAATCAAAGGCTCCTTGCAATCATGTATCAAAGTATTAAATGACCCATCATCTGTGAAAATGCTACAAAACATATTTGAAAGATGTAGTATAGAGATGAAAGGAAAACTAGAACAAAAGACAGTCAATCACCTACATACAAGGAGAAGAACAAGTAGGGAGCTCAGATTGAATGAAAACATCGAAGATTTCAACATGGGAAACATCATACTGGATCTAGGATCTGAAGTTAATGTATTACCAAAGAAGACATGGCAATTCATGGGAGAGCCCACATTATGATACTCACCGGTTCAACTGAAACTAGAAAACCAACACATAGTCCTACCAATTGGTAGACTAAAAGGAGTGACAATAGACCTAGATGGGGTGCGCACTAAAGCAGATTTTGAAGTAATTGAAATAGTGGATGGCACAACACTATTTCCAGGGTTTCTTGGCTTAGGTTGGGCATTTGACAACTAGGCAATAATCAATCTAAATACGCTAAAAATTACATTTGATTTAGGTGAATACAGGGTCATCATGCCATTAGACCCATCGGGGGAAAGGTTTGTAGAACCCACTTGCATAGACTTAGAGGAAATGAACCAGTTGTACAGAACACCTGCGCACAATGAAGATTATGTAAACCCAACTGCAGACGAGGTACTCAGTTGGTGGAGAATTACTTCATGTGCAATAGACTTAGATACCGGTTTAGATAACTGACAAAAAATGTTACACTAAGTTTTCATGAGAATATGTGCACAAATAGACCGCGTAGTAATATGGGTAGGCACGAAGATAAGGGAGCCACCCAGTTTCCATGGAATAAATGATGTGGAGATATTCTTGGCACAATACGATGATGAAGTTTCAAAGAATAAGAGACTCTTAGAACTTGATATAGAACTCAAGGCCACAACTGCAATATGGTGGGGCACACACAAAGAGACAATCACAGATTAGTACCAATGTAAGCGGTTATTGCGCATAAGGTTTGTCATAGAATAGAAAAAAAATAAGCAACAGAAGTACGATGGATAGGGGCCACCAACGAAACACTTGGAGAAGTGCAGAATGTTGTGGAAACTGACACCGCTAGAGGAATGGTCTCATCATTTTATACACACTCTAGAGGGAATACCAACAAACTAGTATAGAGACCAGGAACTGCGTAAAGGAACTGTGACATGGACAATATTGCAACAAAATTTCACAGTCACTTTTTCGTTCGAGCATGAAAACACCAACATAGATGCAGCTCTTAAAAAGATAATAGGGGTGATATTCATCAAGGAACCAGTAGTCGAACTCATAACAGAAGAACAAAAATAGAACAAACAAACAGTCAAGGAACTATTGTCATGTTACCATGTGCATGAATATGCACCATATGAAGATGATCTGTGCGATATTCATATCAAGGAAGAAAAAGGAGAAAGAGAAGTGGAAGGTCCACCTATCGAATCAGAAGTCATTTTTTCACCGACTAAGGTCAAGAAAGTCAACATTGGGATAGTTGAGAATCCCAAAATGGCCAGCATCAGAGATTACTGGGATGAGCAAACAATAAAGAGAATAACAAAGTTACTGCACGAATATAGTGACCTATTTCCCACAACATTTACAAATATGAAGGGTATATAAGGAGAGCTAGGAGAAATGAAGATACCACTTAAAGTTGACGTGAGACCGATCAGACAACGACCATATAGATTGAAACCGATATACAAGCAGAAAATCAAAGTTGAGATCGATAGAATGCTCAAAGCCGGAATCATAGAACTAGTGGAAAAATTTAAATGGATAAGCCTGATGATAGTTCAGGACAAGAAATAAGGAGGGATATAGATATGCATCAACTTGAGGAAGTTGAACAATGCATGTCTACATGACCCATTCCCTACACCTTTCACGGATGAAGTGTTGGAGAATGTAGGAGGACACGAAGCTTACTCACTCACTAATGGATTTGTAGGCCACCACCAGATCAAGATAGCATAGGAAGACAGATACAAGACCACCTTTGCGACGGAATGAGGATCTTACTAGTACAAATTCATGCCATTTGGACTGAAGAATGCACTAGCAATATTTTCTAGAGTAGTCATCGTTGCATTTGAGGAATTAATCCACTAGTTTATAGAGGTATACTTGGATGATTGGACAGTCTATAGTTTGTTGAAATAACATGTAGAAGTCTTATTACTGATGTTATAAATATGTAGGCAGTGCCATATATGACTAAACATAAAAAAATGTATATTCAGAACATCGTTTGGGATACTATTGGGCCATATAGTATGCAAACAAGGTTTACTAGTAGATCCATCAAATATTGCAATAATTGTTAAATTTCCACCACCAAAAAAACTCTGTCAGCTAAGAGAGACATTGGGACACACAGGTTACTATAGAAAGTTCATCAAAGGATACGCGCAAATTACTGCGCCGATGGAAAAAAATTTAAGAAAAGATACAAAGTTTCAATGGAACGAAGAGTGTCAACACGGTCTGGATACCCTGAAGGAAAATATGGTCACCACACCAATACTAGTATTTCCATATTGGGAGAATACATTCCACGTACAAGTAGATGCATTAGCCATAGCACTTGGAGCTATCTTGGCACAACCAGGAGAAGGGGAGTTGGATCACCTCATAGCCTTTGCAAGCAAAAATCTATCAGAATAAGAACATAACTACAACACCACAAAGAGAGAAGGCCTAGCTATGGTCTACGCACTACATAAGTTCAAACATTACTTATTGGGAAAACACTTTAAGATGTTCACAGATTACTCAGTCCTAAAATACCTAGTCAACAAGCTAGTGTTGGGGGCAAGAATCTGTCGATGGTTACTACTTTTCCAAGAATTTGACTTTGAATTCATAGTCAATATAGGAAAACTAAATTCAAGACTTGAGCACCTGTCAAGGGTCACAAATGGAGAAGAACCTGTTGATCACTCAACACACCCTAAAAGTCTATGTTCATTTTTTACTTTTGGGTACCACTTGATCCTTTGCACTGTCTGTTTTTCCTTCAGTATGAAACTAATACTTGCACTTATTTTTCATATTTTATTTTTTCTAAATTTTTCTTGAACATACAACAAAGAATTACCTTAACCATTAAAGGATACTTAACAACTGCTTAAAGAAGCAACAAACTAAATCTTTCACCAATATGCTTATAATTTTGGCATCAGTAAAGGTAAAGCATGACGAAAATCATTTGAGAAGTTTAAAATAACTGAACATCGATCTTCATCGACGTCGAAAGAAGAAGGTATTTCCTTTTTGTGATTAAACTTCGGTAGGAGTATCATCGAAGGCCGATTCGTTCAGATTTGATAGAGAAACAAAAAAGGTAAGCATTGCGGAAGGAGAGGATTAGTATCGCCGATCTCCAAAATCGATGTGATTTCAGCGTCGGGGAGTTATAGAATAAAATAAACATTAGTTGTACAATCTAAAGTGTCGATCCCCAACATCCAAGCTGGAAAGACACGACGCGATAAGACGTTTTAACCCGCAGATTCGTTAGGTACAACACATTTAAGGTGTTAATAAAATTTTGTATCGTGCATTAGTTTCTAATCCGTGCATGAAACAAAAGAAATCGTTTAAACTTACCGATACAATCCATCTGCCCCCGTTCCTCTGCTGTCGACCAGTTACAATTTAATTGCGGGGAACCGACAATAGTTTATTTTTGAATTGCATTCATTACTCATGTTAACTATATGATATGACGGATATAGTCTCTCCTATTATTTGTTGTCAAGGTCATTGTGTACGATCCTATTTTGCATGACAAAGAGTCCATAATGAATAGAGGAGCATGGCTAATGATCCGAATAAGTCGTCCAAAGTTCAGTGAGTAATAGACAACTAGATTAGCAATATTTACAGGTATGTATCCACTCATGGTGTTTTAAGATTCCTTTTATGTTCCTATCCCATCTCCATATTGTACACATGTTTAAAGGATTTTTTAATTATAGGAACAATGCCTTTGAAGAAACCCTCCACCAGGAAGTCCCCAAGAGCACCAAAGCCACAAGAACCAGACGAAGGAGAGGGATCCTCTCCAACAGTTGCAAGACAATTATAATTTTCCCCCAAACTTGTGCCCGTCATTAAGACAACTAAAAAGAAGGCCTTCATTCAACCCTTGGCCTTCAGAGACACAAAGGAAAACATTGGAGCCAAAAAAACATTTCCTAGCTAGGAAGAATTGTTTAAGAAGATCAAGAAAGAAGAACCCCTCGAGTATACCCCGCACAATGATCCTGATACAAGGAAGCTCGATGATGATGTCCTCCCAAAAATCCGTAGGGATTGTCTACACATTGTGGCAAGTTGAACTCCAGTGTTACCTTGTATTGATCTCCTAAAGTGGCTCATCGACCACAACGATGCACAAAAATGTTTGATTAATGATGATAATGGTGGATGCGTCGTGGTTTTCTTGCCATCAGAGGTTCAGAGTTACTACAAGCTCAGGGAGTCGGAAGAAAAAACTGAGCACTGATTTTGTTATGAGTTTTTATGCATCACACGATACTAGAAAAATCATGGTGTCATGGTGGAGGGAAGACAAAAAATTCATGAATCGGACTGTCGGTTGTTGATTAAGGTTGGTTGTCATTGATGTCAACCCTTGAAGAAAGATCTGTAGCACAAAGGTTTGGGTAATGGACCCAAGATTGTTTGATGTAAATTTGACTCATTATTTTTTTGTCATGGTTGATAAGAAGTAAATATGGATGAACTCCAAAGTGGTCCCCTTATGGTGAAAGCCCTCACGGGAAGACACTTTGTGGAATAAGAGAACCCATGCTTTATTGTGGAATAATGAGATGAAGGACAGTGAATTTGTCATGGAAACTACCATAGATGGATAGTTATTTTCATGCCATTTCCGGTGGTATGTATAACTTCACATAACTCCCCACAGTTAGAGAGTTATGACCATGTGAAGTTTGAGAACCTAGGTTTGGGTAATCGACCCTAGTTTGTTTGATGGATAACGGTATGATTTTTTTTGTATTTGATGGTAATACTATTATAGATGGATATTACATGCCATTCCATTTCTATTGTTATGTGGAATTTCACATAAATCCTCACGGTTTGAGAGTTGTGGCCTTACGAAGTTGGAGGACCCTCATATGTCATCAAGAAGCCCCAAAAGGTCAAAGTAGTCAAAGTGGTTTAAGATATTTTAAAAGGTAAATAATAAAGTGAAGTAATGAGTGTATTATAATTCAAATTGAATACAAAATAAATTATTTC
>JZKD02S1015394.1:26939-45487 GCA_000966675.3 Picea glauca
AGATTTACAATGAAATTACAATATACTTTTACAAGGAAATTTTTGCTTCGGGGGCTTCGCCCTCGAACCCCCGCTGGGGGCCCGCTTGCCCCCAGACCCCGCAGAGGGAGTACCCCCCCTCTGCACTCCCCCACGTGGAAGAGTGTACATACTTCTGGGGTGTAAATATTTCATGGGGTATAAACACGGCTGAAAGTAAAATACCTCTAAATCAGGAAGATAATCAGGCTCCACAACTAACAACTTGGTAGATTCTGGGGCATCTTCCAACGTGATTCCATTGGCCATCTACAAGAAATTGAATGTTGTTCCTCTCAAGACTGGTAAACATGTCATACAATTGGACAGGACCTAGGTCAAGGTAATAGGAGAACTCAAAGATGTGATGATCGGAATATCGACGCACCCTAGGTTTGTGCAAGTGATCGACATTATTGTAGTAGATATCCCAGAGGCATATGGGCTATTACTGACTCGAGATTGGTCTGAAAAGATAAATGGATACTTTAGTATGGAATGGGCACACCTTTGGCTACCACTGAAGGGATACAAGAACATGATCATAATCGATAGGGAGATATATCTAAAACATACAGTCACTAATTTAGAAACTCCTAACGAGCCCTCGTCCACAGATTTCCCCATGATGGGTAATTATTCATGTGAATCCTGCTTCGGAGATTTCCCCCCCTTCATATCCGATCTTCCTCTTACCCAAAACTCTGAATTGATTTTCCAAGAGAAATCGTTGATATCGACAGAAGACACCCTTTTCTGCCAAAACTCGGCACTAGAAATTGCGAAACAAGAGGTCAGGGAGAAAGAAATTGATAAGGGAAATGAAAATAGGGATTCCCGTTCACGAATTTGGACCCTCTATTTCGATGGATCTAAATCTCAAGAAGGTTCTGGAGCAATATGTATCCTCATCGATCCTATTGGCAAACACCATTTCTTGTCCTATAGGCTAGAATTCGAATGTACCAACAACATTGTCGAATATGAAGCTATGGTACAAGGATTAAGGAAATCCATAGATTTGAATATCAAAGAATTGAAAGTTTTCAGGGACTCTGAAATTATTGTTAGACAAGTAAGAAATACTATACATTGCAATTCTCCTCATCTGAAGAACTATCACAGGATATGCATAGGTTAGTAGAGAACTTTGAAGATTTTAATATCACTATGATCACCAGAACAAAGAATACTCTTGCTAACTCCTTGGCCACAACCGCTTCCACGTTGTCGACTTTAGGATATTATGAAGCCTCCCATTTCACTATAGAACTACTCTACAAACCGTCGATACCAAATAACATTCCCAATTGGAAAGTCTTTGAAGGAGATGAACAAATCATAAACTTCTTGACAAACCAAGACAATTTCAAAGATCTCGCTATTGATGATAAAGGTTTCCAAGAGATTTCCATAGAACCGATCCCCGGACGGGATGACTCATGGATAAATCAAAGAGTCACACGATCCCGAAAGGGATAGCTAACCTAGAAAATCTGTTTGACCTGAAAAAGCAATTTAAGGGACCCAAAAATGCAAAGACTGGTATCTCTTGTGCCCTGCATGAAACTATAACTCTTGGAACCCCAGAGAATCCAAAGAATGTGAATCTAGGCAAGACTATATCTAAGGAAGAGAGGAAATCTTACCTTAAATTATTTAGGCAATACTAGGACGTCTTCACGTGGTCCTATAGGGATTTGAAAACGTATGATACCTGCATCATTCAACACATCATCCCTCTAAAACCGAAAGTGAAACCTTTCCAGCAAATCTCTTAAGGTATCACCCATCCCTGGAACCTCTCATGTATTAGGAATTAAAGAAATGTTTAGATGCCAAGATCATTTTTTAGGTTAGGCACTCTACTTGGGTAGCGAACCTTGTTCCGGTGAGGAAAAATTCAGGAAAAATCTGACTATGCGTAGATTTTAGGAACCTAAATAGGGCTTCAGAAAAGGACATTTACCCAGTCCTACCGATGGAGCAACTCCTACAGACCATGTTGAGCTCGGATATTTTCTCTCTACTAGACGGTTTCTCAGGACACAACCAAGTCCTTGTTTCGGAGGAAGATCGTTTAAAAACCACTTTCAAAACCAAATGGGGAACCTTCTCTTATAAGCGCATGCCTTTCGGATTAATTAACACAGGAGAAAACTTCCAAAGAGCCATGGACATAGCTTTTCAGGGACTAATCAATAAATGTGTGGTAGTGTATATAGACGATGTAACAGTGTATTTGAGGAATAGAGAAGAGCACATCCAACACTTAACTCAAATTTTTGAAAGGTGTAGGAAATATGGTATATACTTGAACCCTAAGAAAATTGTCTTCGGTGTTGAGGAAGGTAAGTTGTTAGGTCACTTTATATCCCAAGCATGGATTCGCATAGACCCGAAAAGGATTAAAGCCATAGCTCAACTTCCCTTACCCCATAATAAGAAAGCTATGCAGTCTTTTTTCATGCAGATCAATTTTGTGAGGAAGTTCACTCCCGACTTCGTACAAATCATCAAACCCTTAAAAACGATGATTCACAAAGTTGTCGAATTTAAGTGGGATGATGAGCGAAATGGTGACTTCAACAATATCAAGGTTTCCATTTCCCGGGCCCTGGTTTTGCGAAGTCCCGATTTCAATAGATATTTTTTCCTTTATACTTTATCCTATGATCAATCACTAGCTGCAGTCTTGACTCAGAAGGATGATGACAACAATGAAGCCCTGGTGTCATTTATGAGTACTAATATTCAAAGAGCTTAGCTCAATTATCCTGCTGTAGACAACTATGCCTATGCATTTTATAAGGCAATGAAACATTTCAGGTATTACATCCTCAAGAATCACACTAAAGTAATTGTGTCACACCCTGCAGTCCAATCCTTTTTCACCCAACAAGAAACGGGGGAAAGAAGGGGGAACTGGATGGAGGTAGTCCAGGAATTTGATCTAGATATTAAACCTGCAAAACTAGTAAAAGGACAAGGTTTGTGGAAGCTTGCAGTCAAAGCTCGGGATCAAGTAAATGAAGATCTCAGATGGGAGAACGAAATGGAACTATGGTGTGGTGAAGTAGCATACATCTCCCCAGGACAAGACTCCTGGTATAATCTTTTAAATTATCTTCTACACCATGGAACTTGTCCTGAAAACCTCAACCCTAGAGGAAGGAGAGCCCTAAGATTAAAATCTATGCAATATCGTCTCATAAATTCGGTGCTCTTCCAGATCAATTATGATGGGGTACTGTCAATATGTCTCGAACAAGAAGACATGGGCAAGGTACTAAAAGAACTCCATGATGGCCCTGCCGGGGGACATTTTGCAGGAAACACTACCACTCATAAGATTCTGAGAGTTGGCTATTATTGTCCCACCTTGTTCAAAGACGCTCATAATTATGCTAGAAACTATAAGACTTGTCAAATAAGTGTTGGAAAGGAGAAAAGAGCGGCGTTCCCACTCCAACCTGTGACTATCCCTTGGCCTTTCGAGCAATGGGGGTTGGATATCATAGGAGAAATCATACCTAGCTCCTCAAAACTGCACAAGTACATTCTTACTTCCACCAACTATTTCATGAAATGGGCAGAGGCCATCCCTCTGACTCATGTAAATGAGAAGGTAGTGATCCAATTCATAGAACATAAGCTTATCATGAGGTTCTATGTCCCTTATGTTCTTGTCTTTGATAACACAACTTACTTTTATTCCACCCTAATGATGGATTTCGCTCTGGACAAAGGAATCATAATCAAGTACTCCACAAATTACTATCCCCATGGAAATGGTGTGGTTGAATCAACTAATAAAAAATTGGTAAGGATATTAAAGAAGACGGTCACGGATAACCAAAGAAATTGACATAATCTACTCTATAATTCTCTATGGGATGATAGGGTCACACCTAAAGAAGCTATAGGAAATTCCCCATACTTTTTGGTCTACGGGTAAGAATCCATCCTCCCAAATGGACTCTATCTTCCATCTCTTCAGCTGGCCCAAGATTCCAACGAAGAACCCTCATCAACCATGCAACAACGGATTAACACTCCGTTCATGCTGGAAGAAGAGAGAGAAAAGGCAAAGTCAAAATTCCTATCTCACCAAAAAATAGTGAAAAGATGGTTCGATAAGCATAAGGCTAAAGAAAATAATTTTGAAGTAGGAGACTTAGTCCTGAAGTGGGACAAAGAAAATGAACCTAAAGGGAAACATTCCAAGTTTCAGAGTTTGTGGCTTGGAACTTTCCAGATAGCTGAGAAAATCGGGGCAGGCACTTATCAGTTGCAGAGTCTGAGGGGGAAACCTGATGCCCTCCCAGTAAATGGCCAAGCCCTAAAACAATACTTCCAAAAAAACAAATTAATAATAATAATAATAATAATAATAATAATAATAATAAATAAATAAATAAATAATAATAATATCCAGGCATGAGTCAAGGTCAAAGGAAACAAAGGAGGAACAGAGATTCTGATTTCGCCTAGTGAATCGCCATTTGTTGAGCACTCAACACACACTAAAAGTATATGTTCATTTTTTACTTTTGGGTACCACTTGATCCTTTGCAGTGTCTGTTTTTCCTTTGGTATGAAACTAATACCTGTGCTTATTTTTCATATTTGATTTTTTCTAAATTTTGCTTGAACATCAACAAAGAATCACCTTAACCATTAAAGGATACTTAACAATTTCTTAAAGAATCGACAAACTAAAGCTTTCCCCAATATGCTTAGAATTTCAGCATCGGTAAAGGTTAAGCATGATGAAAATCGTTTGAGAAGTTTTAAATAACCGAACATCGATATTCATCGGCGTCGACAGACGAAGGTCTTTCCTTTTTGCGATTAAAATTCGGTAGGAGTATCGCTGAAGGCCGATCCATTCGGCTTCAGAAGAGAAACAAAAAAGGTCAGTGTCGTGCAAGGAGAGGAGCAGTATCGCCAATCACTGACGCGATTTCAGTGTCGGGGAGTTACAGAATAAAATACACATTAATTGTACAATCTAAAGTGTCGATCCCCGACCTCCAAGCCAGAAAGGTACGACGTGATAAGATGTTTTAACCCCCAGATTCCTTAGGTACAATGCATTTAAGGTGTTAATAAAATTTTGGATCACGCATTAGTTTCTAATCCATGCACGAATCAAAATAAATCGTTTAAACCTGTCGATACAATGCATCTTCCCCTGTGCCTCCGTCATCGACTAGTTACAATTTAATTGCGGGGAACCAACGGTAGTTTATTTTTGAATTGTATTCATTACTCGTATTAACTGGTTGATACAATGGATAGAGTCTCTCATGTTATATGTTGTTGAGTTCATTGTGTATGATCTTATTCTTCACGACAAAGAGTTCAAAACGAACAGAGGAGCAGGGCTAACGATCCAGATAAGTCGTCCAAAGTTCAGTGAGTACTAGACAACTAGCTTAGAAATATTTACATGTATGTATCCACTCGTGGTGTTTTAATATTCCTTTTATGTTCCCAACCCAACTCTTCTCTGTATACATGTTTAAAGGTTGTTTTAATTGAAGGAACAATGCCTTCGAAGAAACCCTCCACCAGGAGGTCCCCAAGAGCACCAAAGCCACAAGAACCAGAAGTAGGAGAGGGCTCCTCCCCAACAATTGCAAGATAATTAGAATTCGGCCCCAAATTGATGCCCTTCATTAAGACAACTACCAAGAAGGCCTTCATTCAACCCTCGGCCTTCGGAGACACAGAGGCAAACATTGGAGCCAAAACAACATTTCCTTGCTGGGAAGAATTTTTTAAGAAGATCAAGAAAGAATAACCTCTTGAGTATACCTCGCATAGTGATCCTAATACAAGGAAGCTTGATGATGATGTCCTCCCAAACATCCATAGGGATTATCTACACATGGTGGCAAGCCAAACTCTAGTGTTCCCTTGTATTGAGCTCCTAAAGTGGCTCATCGACCAAACTGATGCACATAAATGTTTGATTAATGATGATAATGGTGGATGCATCAGGGTTTTCTTACCATCAGAGGTTCAGAGTTACTACAAGCTTAGGGAGTCGGAAGAAAAACTGAGCACTAATTTCATTCTGATTTTTTATGCATCAAATGATACCAGCAAAATCATGGCATCATGGTGGAGGGAAGACAAAAAATTCATGAACCCGACTGTTGGCTAGTACCCAAGAGACAATCTAAGGGAACCATACATATAATTGATGGCTCTTCTCTGCAGGTTGCATGGAGATAAATATTGCTCCCGGTTTTCAGAGGCTTGGATTCCCCTAGATTATACGGTGGCCATTTCAGGAACAGGTTTCAATTGGGGTGCCATCATCTCCAAATAGTTGAGCACCTATGTTGCACCTCTTTTGTCACCTTGGTGAGCAGAATCGAGGTGCTTGCATGCCTATTTGGGTCTGCTGAGCAAGACAGATGTAGAGAAAAGAGTTAGAGAAAGAAAAACAAAACTATAACTAAGAATTAGACTAATAGATGCAATAAAATATAAAATCATGAGCATAGGGACATAGAAATAAAAAGAACAAAAAGACCCATGTCACCAATGTTTGAGGCTGATCTATTCATGAAAACAAAGCACCAAGAAGAAAGGGGACTATGAGTCCCTTCTTCCTCCAAGGGAAGGCTCTTGGACCCTCACTAGCTAGCTCTTCTTACAACAAAGAAAATGAAAATGATGATGAAAGAACTCTTTACAAATCCACTCAATAGAGAGGTGGATTGTCCAATGTAATGGTGCCAAAATGCTCTTGTCAAGGATGGAGTCCTTAAAACAATATAGGCAACATAACATTACTTTGAATTCCTTGAAAAAATGAGGTGCATTCATGGCTTTTTATAGCATTGTTTTGGGTTTTTGTTTAACTGCTTTGCAGTGTGAAAAGAGGCCATTTAGGGCATTCTTAGGTCTTTGACCAGCCCACCATTCGGATCCAGCCCGGATTTGGAGGTCAAATTGGCTTGGGAGCTGAACCATAAGTGGTTGGGAGGCCGACCACTTCCATAAATGCGCCATTTAGTAGGTGCGTGGATTTTTGCGCTAACAGACGTGCATCGTGCGCCTTTGCACAATTT
This sequence comes from Picea glauca, assembly GCA_000966675.3. NCBI lineage: Eukaryota > Viridiplantae > Streptophyta > Pinopsida > Pinales > Pinaceae > Picea > Picea glauca. The sequence continues at coordinate 34,049 of JZKD02S1015394.1, forward strand.
GTACGTTCCTGTTCCGCGCATGCGGGCGCGCGCCCAATGTATGCAAAGAGCTCTTCAATTTTTCACTACTTTGTATAGTTTTTTACCTTTTTTGAATGCTATAGTATTAATTCAGGTCCATGAATGACTTCATTACTGTTTGATGATGTTGAGTTCTTGTAACCATGTGCGGATGAAATTTCAGTGATAACAGATGCCCCCTGATGGATGAGGTTAGGAGCAGACGTATAGCCAAAATCCATCAATGTTTCTTCTACTGAGAATGTTGTTGTAAGAGGGAGTAATAGTGTGAGTGTCTAGATTGATCCATTGGAGGGAAAAAGGAACCGGTAGGACCCGACCTTCCATGGGTTGTGTAAAATATAAAACTATGTACAAACGAGGCGGGCATGCCCCATGCTCGTGTCATGTAACTTTGAAAAAGATGACGGAAGTGTTGGTGTAGACAAATACAACACCCTCGGGGGCGGTTATGATAAAGGAAAAAGAGAATTCTGCAAATGAACATACTCTGAATAGTAGGCAGTGATCGCGGTAATAAGTAGTAGAGATCATGTGGGCATTGATAGCCCAGCCAAGTTCAGAGGTCTTCGGAAAATGAGAGAAATAACTACAATAGTCGAAAAGTAAGACCCATTGTAACATGAGAAAGTGTTGGCGTCGAATGTTATGGGGGTCAACGACAGTAGGGAGCAATGGTGTTTCACCCTGTGTCGTCCGAGATCTCTCATTGAGTGGAGAATGAGAATCAAGATACTGTCTCCCTTCTGGAAAATTGTGTTGATGTTGACAAAAGGGGAACGCGACTCCTAGAATCATAGAGCTTCGTAAAATCTACTAAGGTGAGGAAGTGGCAGAGGTACATGGATGAAGTCAATATGTGGGAAGACTCAAGACTGCCCTTGGTTGGAGGATGTATGAAATAAAAAGTGGTCGCAATCGTGCAACGAGGTCGAGTGTCAGGGGGATGACAAGACCAGTGATAAGTTGTGCCAGAGGCTGGACAAGGTGAACAAATTTAGAGGGTAGAGGTAAGTGACCTGTGGGGTACTCTGAAGATATGGATGATGCTGGAAAGGGTACATGATAAGTAGTTCTCCAACCAAGGGTGACATGGGTTGCGGTTGGGCCAAAAAAGGAAAGTAGGTCGCCCAAAGGTGATGACAAAAAGGGAATGTAATGACTGGGAAATAAAGGCGTTTGTACAATAAATAATGAATATTTTGGGGAGAAATGTACAAATACAGAAACAGGTGCCCCAGTGTGATATGGGTGGCCCATGTAGGGCATCATTTGCTTGGAAAACTGATGAAGGGTGGGGGCACCATTGGTGAGTTTCTATATGAGGTAGGTGAAATGAAGGTAGGTTCGCAAATGGGAAAACTAATTGTGGATGAAATGGAGGGTTCATGATACTGCGGAGGTGCAGGTAAAAAATAGAACCAAGAAGAGATAATTTGGGAGTCTGTGTGGGAAAGATAGAAAAATGAGGAGAAGGAGTATGTGGTTGATTCACGACATGATGAAAGACTATCGGGACTCCCATCCCTAAAGGGTTTGGAAAAAAACAACATGAGTGTCAAAAGTGTCAAAGGTGCTATGAATGGGACAACTCATGTGGGTAAGAATGCTACCGGGTAACAGTACCGAAGATGCAAATGGAGGTGTGGGTACTGCAAATCCGGGAATGGGGATCCTAGAGGCAAATATCAGAGGGTGTGACTGGAAATGCAAGCGCGATACAGCGGGAAAGACTACATGCCAGTGCTAAGTAGATACCTGAAGGGGTTGTACCGATGATGATCAAGTACTTACACACATGAAAACAAAATACCCGACGTGAACAATATCTGAAGAGAATCGAATATATGAGCATGTATTTGATAAGCATGAATATGCACATGCGTACCTGACCAGGGTATATATAAAAAAGGCATCCCGGGGGCTCAGGATGAAAAGAGGCCCAGGGACTGTTGTGATGTAGATGATGGGATGTTGATCCCGTGGCTGAAGACGAATTGAAAAATGGACACCGTGGGCTCCTAGAATGGTGAGTGGAAGTTTGGCAAAAGGCCTATATATAGTTGTAGGGCCCACATTGCCACCTCATTTGTACCTGCTGCAATAGTGACTGGACGAGCAGTTTTCAGAGGAGATTTGGAGATTCGGGGAGGACGAGGCATCCGATTGGTGATTAGCGAGCGTCAGGTTAGTAGTCTAATCATCCTGCATAGAAATAGGATTTCATTTTTTGGGCAGGGGTTGTATGGGGGGGGCGTACAGAGAAATTTAGGGGGTATGGGTCCCACATGCGCGGGCGATCCGGTAATAGGTGCGCACATGTGCGCACCTATCCACCGGATCTGCACGCATGGGGGTGCGAAAGAAGGATTTTAAGGTGCGCTCTAAGGGCATGCCTGTGAGTTGAATAGGTGTGCACTATTGCGCAAATGTAGGTTGAATAGGCGCGCAATGGTGCGCGCATGTATGGTGAACAGGTGCGCTTGGGAGCGCACCTGTGAAGAAAACAGGTGCGCACTGATGCACACCTGTGGAGTGAACAGGGTCGCACACATGCACACCTGTATAATGAACAGGCGTGCATGTGTGCGCACCTATGTAGTGAACAGGTGTGCATGTCTGTGCGCCTGTGGGTAACAAAACCGCACCTAGGAGGCAAGGTTGAAGTGTATAAAAACGAGTCTATTTGATGTTGCTTATGGTTGCTTGAGCTGATAGAGGACTTTGTGTTGTCTGCAGGGGGACGGTGGTGACGATGCCAGTGGGGTGGCGAGAGCAAGACTGGTATCGGCTGTGAGACGTCGTGGCCCTTGAGGGGCCAGGTGTGCATGCGACTTTGGCAGCATGTGGGCTGCTAAAGTTTTTTGAGTGCCCGTTGATACGGGCACAGGAGTATCTTTTACAGTTCCTGATCCAGATGTGGAGTCCGGAGCTTCACTGCTTCCTCGTGCGAGGAGAGAAGATCCCCTTCACTGCGGTGGACGATGTATATTTCTTGATGGGGCTCCCATTTCGGGGAACGCCCCTATCGGCAGAGCTGGTGCTGCCTAGGGATACGATGCTCACCACGATTGGCCGAAGATATTGTTCCAGTCGAAACTTTATGTCTGGGACGGTGATGAGCATCTCGTCGATATATTCCCTAGCGCATCGTTGTATAGCAACGATGATTGTATGAGTATACGGGTCTCTGGCGACCCAGTGGATCAGTGGTGGCCAGCTTCTGGTGTTGGAGAGAGTGTTGGCCAACAAGTGTTTTGCTTGGGGGCTTACGCTACATGCGAGGATGGTAGCACAGTTGGACCACTATCGGTCTACTGATACTGGGGAGTTTGCGTTCGGGTCCATCCTAGTGGCCTGGTTTCTAGAGAGGGTGTCGATGTTGCGCCTGAGGATTCTATTGGGTGAACTTGGGGTGCAAGAGCCACGGCTGAGGCGATGGTCGATGGTGTTGCTTCGCCATGGTGGTGGCGAAGGTGGCCAGTTCTTTTCGACAGAGGCAGCACAGGTATGGTGGCAGATGCCGCAGGTGATTTTGCGTTACCCCTATGCCGAGGTGGACTTCTGAGATGATCCGGACATGGTGCTACCTCCAGGGGAGGTGTTTGATCATTGAGGTATGTTTAGTGTTTGTATGCTTTTGTTATTTGGTATTTTGAGATATCATACCACATGTATATGATATAGATGCTGATACTATCTTTTGTTGGTTTGCATGTGCAGATGTGGCACCTTGCGGGCGTGAGGTGGAGTTGCAGCGAGCACCAGAGAGACCACCGCGGGGAGAGAGACGTTGGTGTGATGACRTCGTGGGGCGACCAGCTGATCTGGAGGGGGCAACGAGGAGGCACTAATTTGATGACCCTAGTGCTGGGCCATCACACGCTGCTCTGGCAGCTGCCGGAGTGGATTTTGATGATATACGTTGTCGGTTGGAGATGATATTACAGGACGTGCCTGAGGTCCTATAGTCTCGCATCTAGGACGAGACATTCCTGGAGCAGTGTGTGGGGCTTCCACCGCCATGGCGGGCCATCATGTGACGAGCATCAGTGGTTGCGGCGATGACAAGTAGACGAATGCCACCAGGGCAGGAGGGGCCTGTGGGGGGTGGACTACCACCACCTGGGGCAGGTGGTGATAGGCCGCCACCGCCTGAGGGAGGGGAAGGTGGTGGGGATCTAGAGGCACCGTGAGTGGTGTTGTATTTAGTTTATGTATGTATATTTTTGTATATAGGTTGGTGAGCCCATTTTGTACCGAGGTGCTGCATTGGCCTGTAGATACGTGTATTTTTTGTATGTAAATAGTTAGATGGCACTGTAGACCTATATATATACATGAGTATACTTTTTGAGATCTATGTGGTGTTTACATATTTTTTGGTTAATGGTTTGATGATGTCTATTCTATGTATATGTTGTGACAGGATTGTGAGATGTTTATGTATGTGTAGAGGTAGCTTGATGTGATATATGCCATTCTAACACAATATTAGCTAGGTTATCTGTGATTTGATTCAATTGTCTTGGAATATGTGTAAATGTAATGGAATCAAAATGTCAAGATAAAAGCCTAACCTGCAGGTATTTGYGAAAGAGGCAAGGATCACAGACGCGGTACACATTGTTGAGCTAGAGAATGACTAGTTGTGAGTCGAGGAAGATGCTAAGGTGACGAATATGATGATGTTAGGCATCGACCAGGAGGCAATGACAACAGTGTATTCAGCTTGGTTGTTGGTTGTTGGCCCTAAACATATGCCGCTCAAATCGAGCATTTCATGTGAGGGGGTGTAGAGAGCCTAAGCAGCCGAAGCGAGATTTTGTGTCCAACGGATGGCGTTGTTGGCGTAACCGATGTGGTAGGCTGGTGGAGGAAGCATTTTTCAATATCAAAAAGGATAGTTTAGACATGAGGGAAGGAGAAAAAGATTAAAAATGCTAGAAAATAAATAACCTAAAGTAGAATGACTACTTTTAAGCATAAAATTTCTTGAGATACAACCCGTTGACGGGTTCTTTGAGAGAGAGGCCTTCGGGAGAGGCCAGGATATATGTGCCTTTGGTGAGGCAATGTTGAATGATGTATGGGCCATGCCAGAGTGATTCGAATTTTCCATGGCCGAAGGTATCATGAGCGATRTCGTAAGCCAGGAYGAGGTCGCCTTCGCGAAATGAGCGAAGTTTGACATGGTGATCAAAGGCGGCCTTGGATCGTTTTTTAGCTGCCTCGTTATTATGTAAGGAAGATCGATGATCTTCATCCAGAGACTCCAATTTCAGCAAGCGCTACTCCATTGGAGAAGTGTCGGGTAATAGCTCAATTGCGGTGCATAAGGTGGGAATTTCGCACTCGATGGGGAGAGTGGCCTCTACCCCATGGACTAGATGAAATGGTGTGAATCGAGTAGCGGTTTTCACAGTCGTTCGGTAAGCCCATAGCACAGAAAATAACATATGATGTCAATTGGTTTTATGTTTATTAACCATGCGTTGTAACATGGTCTTGAGGACTTTGTTAACTGCCTCGACCTATCCATTAGACTGAGGGTAATATGGTGAGGAAAACTCATGAGAGAAGCCTAACCGAGATGAGATTTCGACGAAGACCTCATTCTCTAAGTGTTTCCCATGGTCGTAAATGAGTTGGAGGGGTACTCCAAAGCGAGATATGACGTGGTTAAAGAAAAAACGCGCTACAGTGTCAACGGTGTTGTTGAAAGTGGGCATAGCTTCTACCCATTTGGTGAAGTAATCAACAGTGACAACGATGTATTTGTGACCATTGCTGGAGGGGGGATTACAAGTCATGAAGTCGATGCCCCATTTACAAAAAGGGTCAGCAGTAATGACAGGGTGGAGAAGAGCGGGGGGAGCCCAGGCTTTGTTGGCGTAGAGCTGACATTGCTCACATCATTTCACGGCATGAATGCAATCATGAAAGAAGGTAGGCCAAAAGTAACTGGCTCGGATAATATTTTGAGCAGTGGAGATGCCCAAAAGATTTCCCCCACATGCACCATTGTGGCAATCATTTAAGACTCTATCGGCCTCGTCAATAGTCAGGCATCGATGAAGAATGGTGTCGATGCCCCGCTGGTATAGGATATCACCGATAAGAAGGTAGTGGGGGGCCTGATGGAGAATACGTCGATGATCATCTCGTGAAAGGTGATTACCAAACTTTTGAGTTCGTAGGTAGACGAGGAGGTCGTCGTACCAAGGATCATCCGAAGTGATATAAAAGAGATGTTCATCGGGAAAGTCAGTGTTGACGGGGGCACTGGTAGTGTTAGAGGGGAGGGTTGTGACAATTTCGGCGAGAATGAGGGCCTTCTTAATCTTAGGTGTTGAGAAATCGAGGTCGTATTCCTGAAGGATAACGATCCATTGAGCAAATTTGTTGTTGACTTGCCAGCGGCTGAGCAAATACTGCATAGGGTTGGAATCTACGACGACCTTGGTGGTACGGAGCAGAATGTAATAACATAGTTTCTGGACTGCGAGGACAACTGCAAGAGCAAGTTTCTCTTCGTGTTTATACTTCAAGGGTGGTCCTGAGAGGTTTTTACTAAGGTAATAAATGACATGTTCACGATTATCATCTCCGAGCTGGACGAGGACGTCGGCTACTGATACAACTGATGCTGATATGTAGAGGATATAGTCACGATTGTAGTCAGGTGCACTAATTAAAGGTGCATTTGAAAGCACTTATTAAGATCATCAAATGACTATTGGGCGTGGTCGTCCCAGGGAAAAGGGATGTCATGATGTAGTAAGCGAAGGAAACCGTGTGCGTGTATGGTGTAATCGGGGACAAAGAGTCTAAGAAAGTTAGCTTTTCCCTGTAGACTCTGAAGTTTTCGTAAATTCTGGGGAGGTGGAATTTTGGTGATAGCTTGGACTTTGAGGGGGTCCACGGTAATACCGCTTTGGGAAACAATAAAACCGAGGAGGCGCCCGACGGTGACACAGAACACACACTTGAGAGGATTAGAGCGGATGTTGTACTGACGACACCATTGAAAGATGATTCGTAAATCATCGAGATGTTGGGTGCATTTCTTGGATCGAGCTGTGAGGTCATCCAAGTAGGCGAGGATGATATTAGCCAGATCGTGAAAGATATATGTCATCACCCGCTGGAAACTTGTGTCGGCATTATTTAAGCCGAAAGGCATGACACAATATGCAAAAGTACGCCACGGGGTAGTGAATGTGTTTTTATACTGATCAGCTTGGTGGATTTGAATTTGATTATAGCTAGATAATCCGTCCATAAAGGAGAGAGCCTCGTGGTCGGCGCAGTCGTCGATAATTTGATCGATGAAAGGCGTTCGAAAGTTTTCTTTGGGACATGCATGATTGAGATCGTGAAAGTCTGTGCAAACACGGATAGTGCCCTATTTTTTTTTAACAGGAACAGGGTTGGAAACCCATGAGGTATAGGCGATGGGGTAAATGAACCCGACAGCGCGTAACTTGTCAATTTCATCTTTGATAGCCGCGGCTTTGGATGGGTGTAGCGGTCGTTGTTTTTGGCGAACTGGTGTGATGTTAGGCCAGGTGTCGATGCGATGTTCAACAATAGAGGGATCGAGGCCAGGCATTTCCGTGTATGACCAGGCGAAAATATCCCTATATTCCTGGAAGAGGGCTTTATATGCGTCGATTTCCTGAGGAGTGCAAGCAAATCCAATGATGATTTCTTCGATGATGCTATTTTTAATGGAGATGTTGATTTTGATGGTGGGGGAAATGTTGGCCATATTTCCTTCTTCAAAAGAATCAAGGGCAGAAATGGGCTTGTTGAACCAGTCGATAGCCTCGGATGAGATAAAATCCTTGGTTTCGACCGCATAAATGGGGTTTTGGTTAGGAGGCATGGGGGCTTCCTGTGGAGAGAAGAGTGTGCGATGGTGTAGCACATCCCAGGTGTTATAACCCTAAATTTCACCACACATGCTTACGTGTCATCAGGCCAACTCATATCCCTTCTTTGCCAAAAAACTACTGAACAACTCTTCTAAAAATTCCATTTTTAAAAGTAAACGCTAGCAGGCCCACTACAACCCGCGTGTAAACGCTAGCAGGTCCACTATAGCCCGCGTGTATCTAAAATAAAATGCTAGCAGGCCCACTATAGCCCACATTTACCTTCAGAATCATGAAAAATAGGAAACTTGCCGACGGGACAAAAAGCTATGGGTCAGTTAACTGAAACTCCCGTCCATGCATGGCCGAGAGTTCGTCCAAAACCCTATCTCCTTCTAGCCTATAAAAGAAGAGGTAGGGGTACTATTTGGAGGAGGAAAATTATAGCAAAGAAACTTTTCCCAATTGACGAATCCATTTTTCCCAACCCTTTAGCCTTTCCTCAAGCTTAAGGAGAATTCAAGCAAAGCAGTTGGAGGACAAAGAAGAGGAGGAGCCCAGGATCAGGATCAAGGAACGGTGGCCGATCTCTATCATTATTGTAAGTTGATTCATCTTGAGATTAATAAAAGAATACTTTTCCCATCCCAATGCATGATTTGTATATGATTTATTTGATTTATGCTTAATCTCTAACCCACAAGTAGAAAAATAGCATGCATGCGTAGTGTTTTTGTCTTGATTGCAGATTAACTTTGGAAGGAGCAGTGCAAGCAAGCGGACAAAAGTGCAACGGAGGATCTACACCAAACATCAGTAAAAAGGTTAGTAGGTTCTTTCCATGATTGTATGTGAAAAAGGGGTTTGAGTTTTGGGGTGATAGGTTAAAAGTGATTTCTTTAAGGTCATGATTTGCATGCAAGTTTATCCCTAGATTGTTAGTCCGTAGGGTATTATTTCCCAACAATAGAATTGGCGACTCCACTGGGGATAGTACTCTTAGGGTTTCTAGATTTAAGTGAGGTTTTTGGGTAGTTTAAAGGATTGGATTTTCTGTTTCTTTGTTTGTCTGTTTTCTGTTAGGTAAAATATAGCAGGGAACCTGGTTCTTAATACCATTGTTTTCCTTGACTGTTGCTTGACATTTATTATCGGGACACACAGAGGTACATGCGGCCTACAGAAGGCCTGCATGCGTGTAACCCGTGCCCTAACCTTCTACAACCCACGTTTGAACGCTTGTTGTAGAGGTTTCAGTAGTGTGTAGGAATCAGAGAGCTTAAGAGGTAGTCTCCTCTTCCCTGTCAGAATTTTTCATTCTCAGGGGGCTTTCTGGATCCTGTCTGGATCTTGCTGGTTCACTGTCTTGTCTTAGTTTGCTTTATTACGTTTGTTTTCTTTTTGCAATTATTTTTTCTTTTCTGTTGAAGAAGAAGCATCCAAGCCTCTAGGAGACCCTGGTTGTCAATACCAGAGGCCTCTTCCAGGTTTGGGATGCCTGTGTCTAGTGTTCTCTTGGAGTTTATTCATACATGCAGCCTATGTAAGTACAGCCCAGAGGTACCCGCGCTCTATTATAGCTCAGCACCCGTTTACCCACGTGATGTTTTAGTGACAGTAGCGGGCTTGAGTGGTGGCTTTTCAGTCAGGGTGGGGCAGTCATCCCTTCCTGTGGTGAGAAGTGTTCCTCTCAGGGGATTGAGCCAAGGGTTGCACAACCAGTAGGTTAGGGCCTCTTACCCTTAGCCTGTGTTTTATTAGTTGATTGTTGATAGCAAATATTAAAAAGAAAAAGATTTTGTTTTATGGTTTTTAGACAAGCGTAAGAGTCGGTGCTTTCTTGATTTCCATTGTGCGTCTTTTCTCTGGTTCTTTGCGATCTGTGCTTTAAGAAACAATTTTATTTTGTTTTCTTGGTTTTGTTCTTGTCGGCATTTTTCCTTCGTTGCTTCATTTAGCACTGAAATAATAAAAAATAAAAAATAAAAATTCATTTGCTTCTTTGTTTGAAGATTGTGTTGTTGCATTAATAGCTAGGAAGAAGTCTATTTTCATAAGTTTTTTGCAGTGCATTTAGAGCATAAGTAGCTCGCAAACTGAGCGAAATTCCTTTATGTTTGTTGCATGAAATCTTAGAAAAGTTGAAAAGAAAAAGAAGTCTTTCTGGTTGAAAAGTTGTTGGTTTTTGCATTTTTTTGTAAAAGTTTTTGTTTCCAAGCATTTCTTGTTCATTTTTCTTTGAGTCTTTACACACCATCAGTTTCACCTTCATACCTTGTGACGTAAAAATCCCATTAAAAGAAACGCTAATTAAAATCTTTTATACTTTTTGTTTGTAGGGTTCATATACTAGCTCAGGACTAGGGCCTTGGAATAGGTTGGAAAGTAAACTATCCAAGGCCACTCAAACCAAACATTGGAATCTGCGATAGGGAGTGTAGAAGTCCAGTTACGTGGAATTTATCTGGGACCCCCCTCTAACACAGGGGATAAATACGATGTCGCGTAAGGAAAGGTAGCGAAGATAACCCCTCCAAAGCCGGACCGAACGTAGTGGAGAACACATATCGAGGATTTGTTGAGGGATTCCGTCGTTTTCATTTGCCACGAAGCTTCGTGGGTCTCGAATCCATTTGAGTTCCTCAGTTGTCTTCCGGACCATTTGCTCTCGATACCCTTGACAGGTTTCAGGCTTGATACCCTGCTCATTGTGGTCTACCCGACTATCGACTGTACTCGTCTGGCGACTGTTCATGTGCTGGAAAACTAGTTGCCAATATTTTCTAGGGACATACACAGGTGATTGTGGGGGTATATCGTGGTACCTAGGACAGACATCGGGCCATGCTTTGCAGAGTATACCCGGAGGGTGCTTCTGTATTCGAGTTGCACTTGCATCGGTAAGTTTCTCTAGTGTTGGTTGTTGTAATTGTTCTTCAAATTAGTTAGTGATTGCTTGTCTTATCTCATAGGGGCTTCTTTTTAGTGTGTGTTATTGTTTGAACGTGTAGAATACCTTAGCGTGTCATGGATCTTCTCACACAGTGGGGGATTCAAAGCTCCGTCGGTCACGAAGGCTTATGGGCCTGTCGCCGGTTATACTGGAGCCACCNCATAGGGGCTTCTTTTTAGTGTGTGTTATTGTTTGAACGTGTAGAATACCTTAGCGTGTCATGGATCTTCTCACACAGTGGGGGATTCAAAGCTCCGCCGGTCACGAAGGCTTATGGGCCTGTCGCCGGTTATACTGGAGCCACCCCCGCCACCATTGAGGCGGAAGCTAGACCAACAAGGGTCTTTCGAAGCAACCGGGTGTTGGCTTTCGGAAGTCACTCCTGGATTGCTAGCAGGAGCAGAGCCCGAAGCCCATCAGATTTAATGTCACGGTTTGTTTTAAAGGGTGATCAAATGGAGGAAGACTCCGAACGGCAGCGCATCAACTCAGAAACCAGACCAGGCATGCATGACCGAGTGAGGGCTTGATAAACTCCAAACAGTGAGATGTAATAAAAGGGTGAGTAGATGGAAGACTTATGCA
>JZKD02S1015394.1:54082-75266 GCA_000966675.3 Picea glauca
TGGGATATGGTGGGAGTGAAGGCATTGAGGGGGCACGTGGAAGAAGTGGACAGGGGCGAGAGCGATGATAGAAAGGGGGCTATGCGGGCCAGAGAGGAGGAGTGGATAAGCGACATGTGGTAATAAGGGACAGTGGGTAGAGGGTGAGCGAAGTGACGGGAGGAGGTTCCACCATGGCTAAACACAGGGCAGCTGAGGAGAGCGTGGCTGCACGAGCGCCGTTGATCCGGGCGCGACGATTGTGGCCACTGGGAGCTGCATCAATAATTTCGGACCCCCCCCTCAGCTTAAAGGGAGAAAGACGGGGGGGGTCTGGAATGACCTTTATCGCCGTTGATCCGGGCGCGCTTATCTGAGCCGTTGGAGAGATGCGCCCCTGATTCCGGAACCCCCCCCACTGCTTAAAGGTCGGAAAGCAGGTGGGGTCCAGAATTTGCTGTGCGCTGTTGATCCGGGTGCGCTCATCTTGACCGCCCGATCTCGCTCACTGTTTACCACGGGCGTCATGTCGCCCAAAACCTTGGCCAAGTGGGTTTTAACCCATTCATTTGATTTCTGACCCCCTTAGCAAGAAATATCACTAACACACTGTTGCTTGGTGGTTTTTGCTTTGCATAAACTACGTCACCTACGCAACTTGTGAATGTGGTCACCGATGTGTGTGGATGAGGTTTGTTTGAAGTTAGACAATAATTCTAGACCCTTGTCGTGGCGGATGGGTAATTGGAAGAAGGTCAAGAATGCTTTGGCCAATGACTCAAAGGTTGCGTGGGACCCTGATTTTTCTTTGACATACCATTTAGCCGATGGGCCAGTGAGTGTGCACTGAAATAATTGCAGTCTGATGGAATCATCCATAATGCTATTGGAAGAGCACCATAGATGAAAGGTCATGACATGGTTGGCAGGGTCATCGCCTTCCTTTCCTTCAGACTTTGGTATGTCTGAAAGTAGTTTGGTTGGCATTGCAGGCCATGTGGGATCATGCAATATAGGATCATTGGTGAGTTTGGTGAGATTTGGTATGTTGAGAGAGACCAAGTATGGCATCTGTAGTGGGGGGGAGGGTTAGCTCCGGCCATAGTGTGTTGTGAACCTGACCCTTGAGGGGGGCTAGGTGGGTTGGTTCTCCCTCCTTGAGAGGAAGTGGGTCCCCCGCTTCCGTGTAAAAGAGAGGGAGTGAACAGATGACCTTGGGAAGTTGACCCAAGTAATGTAGAACCAAGAAAAGCTGATCCTAAGATAGTAGCACTCATAGGAGTGTGTGAAGGAGGTGCCGATGAGCGGGCATGACCAGATACTCCCCCTAATATAGGAGGGAAGTTGAGCAAGCATCGTGAACGATGGGGGTTCTGTGGTTCCCCTGTGATGTCAGACTAGCTATGTGAATGTGTGCAAAAAGTGGTGACAGTAATATAGAAACAAGAGCCTTTGCGTTGAATGTTTACACAATATATATATCCAAATCAAACTGTAATCAAATGTGCATCATACATAAAATCAGAAAGAAGCATATATGTGGGTAAGTGGGTTTTTTCTGCGTGGGGGAATCAAAAGAAAGAAAATGCTCGTGTCCTAGAAGACGTAACGTCCTTCCTCTCAAATAACACTGGACCTTCCAACAGTACTCAACAGTGGGGTCTGAAGTCACTGGAAGAGAAACTAGTGAAGGATGAAATAATTGGTTATAATGAGGGGTAAAGGGGGAATATCCCAAAAGAACTGGCGATATTTTCCAATATCCACACAAAATCCAATCAAGGTGCAATTGCAGCCCACAATTGCCACCTGGGTAGATGTCCTAAAGTTGGTCACTAGGTACCTCGGTCAAAGTGAGGCATTTAGATTTTCAGCCTAAGAAATGGGTCATGGGCTGGATCCCGTCCAAGAGGTGGGTGCCTCAAGGGGGGATGCACAGAACAACCAGACCTCAGCCTTCAACCCTTCATGGGTATCTCCCTTCCTTATGGTAATTGGAACACTTGACTTGGAGTACTTTCAGTTCCCTATTTGACAACCTCTATGTTTTGACAATGTGAGAACCAGATAACGGTGAGTTATTTGGATGTCTATCCCCGAAATCCTACCTAGACTAAAAAATTTCTTTTGGCACCTCCTGTGGAGGAAAACTTAGTGAGTTTTTTAGAAAGTTTTTAGATGTAGTTGTTTTGGGAGGTTAAGGGTGCAAACCAACCTCGTTGATTAAAAATGGGAGTGGATAGTCCCGTCAAGAAAATATGGGGTACTTTCGGAATCCCTTTGGAGGAAACTTACTTTGACCTCCATGTTTCAAGAAGAAGCTATGTGAGTGATAAGTGAATTTTGTGTGTGAGTGAAAGTGTGCCAATTTTTAGTGAATTAGATGTCACCTTGTTGCATGTGGACTTTGCTTGGTCCATACAAGAGTTTGATTACCTAATTAACTAAGTGTCTTTGGTACAACCTTGCGTAATTCAAAAGCCCTAGGAAGCTAGCATGTGGACATGTGGGTCCATTACTATCCTTTAACTCCCTATTGTGATGTAATCTAAGAAAATATTTGAAAACTATCCTAGATTGAACATGTGGGCATGTGTGGGCCTGTTACAAACCTTTAAACTTCCCTAGTGTTTTGATCTAAGAAAGCAAAAATTCAAACACTATCCTATATTTGTAGCATGTGGGCATGTATGGGCTTGTTACAATATTAAGATGTGTTTGAAAAAGAAAACTAAGAGGAGTCCCAAAAATGGTTGCTGTCCTCTCCTAAAGGTTTTAATGTTCTTTTAAGGGAGATGAACTTGTTTCACAATCTTTTTCTAATTCTCAAGGTCGCTTGAAGGCACGAGAGAAGAGAATACTAAGAGATTGTAATTCAACTTCTAGTCCCAATGTAAGTTAGATTTGATTAAAAATGATTTCCAACTTATATTGTAAATCAAAACAAGCCATCCATGTGGCAAAAAGAAAAGAAAGGAAATTGATTTTATCCTCCTAAGTGCCTATGTGTGTTTTGACTAACCCCTTTATATGATGAGGGGACTAAGTGTGCTGCAACTTTAAAACATGCTTGACATCATTTTTAAGAAAGAAAAAGGCCTTCCCCACATCTCAACAACTTTACAATGAGAAATTTTGCACAGATGCGCGGGTCCTAGTGAAGATAGAGGCGCACAGAGCGCATGCGCGCAAGAAGAGACAGATTAAAAAGCGCACGTGCACAGAACAGAACCGTGAGTCGAGCGCATGGGCGCACGATGCACATCTGTGGGGTGAAAAACCCATGCATATGTGGCGCACGGCCGAGAACGAAAAATCCGAATGGATTTCTCTCAATTCAACTTGAATTGGCTGGTTGGCAGGTCGACTTAGGCCGGTTAGTGCACCTGTAAGTTAAACAAACTAAAAGAAGAGAAAAATAAACCCAAATGAGGTAGGAAATTGATACCTTTCCCCAGTGGAGTCACCAATCTGTTGCACCTCTTTCATCACCTTGGTGAGAAGAATCGAGGTGCTTGCATGCCCAGTTGGTTCTGCTGAGCAAGACAGTTGTAGAGAAAAGAGTTAGAGAAAGAAAAACAAAACTATAACTAAGAATTAGACTAATAGATGCAATAAAAATTAAAATCATGAGCATAGGGACATAGAAATAAAAATAACAAAAAGACCCATGTCACCAATGTTTGAGGCTGATCTATTGATGAAAACAAAGCACCAAGAACAAAGGGGACTGTGAGTCCCTTCTTCCTCCAAGGGAAGGCTCTTGGACCCTCACTAGCTAGCTCTTCTTACAACAAAGAAAATGAAAATGATGATGAAAGAACTCTTTACAAATCCACTCAATGGAGAGGTGGATTGTCCAATGTAATGGTGCCAAAATGCTCTTGTCAAGGATGAAGTCCTTAAAACAATATAGGCAACATAACATTAATTTGAATTCCTTGAAAAAATGAGGTGCATTCATGGCTTTTTATAGCATTGCTTTGGGTTTTTGTTTAACTGCTTTGTAGTGTGAAAAGAGGCCATTTAGGGCATTCTTATGTCTTTGACCAGCCCACCATTCAGATCTAGCCTAGATTTCGAGGTCAAATCGGCTTGGGAGCTGAACCATAAGTGGTTGGGAGGCCGACCACTTCCATAAATGCGTCGTTTAGCAGGTGCGCGGATTTTTGTGCTAACAGTCGCGCATCATGTGCCTGTGCGTGATTTGTATGTTCTTGTTCCGTGCATGCACGCGCGCGCCCAATGTATGCAAAGCGCTCTTCAATTTTTCACTACTTTGTATAGTTTTTAACCTTTTTTGAATGCCGTGGTATTAATTCAGGTCCATGAATGACTTCATTACTGTTTGATGATGTTGAGTTCTTATAACCATGTGCGGACGAAATTTCAGTGATAACAACCTGCATAAGACAAGCCCAGATGCCAAAGGAAGGGGAAACCCCATCCTTCCACATGGCCTCATATCTATTAGACATTATATGTGCTAGGAACATTTTCTCTGGAATGAACTTGAACTAGCACTCCTAGGAGCTCCCGGTCCAGTTTATTGCACGTATCTATTTTTTGTTGTTTAGGAAAGAGTACCCTAGGATATCAAATGAAGCAAAAAAGGTTATATACAAAGTGGGTCACTAGTATTTAGACGAGCGTGAAACCTACATCAGGGTTTTCGGAGCCATAGGGGCACCCGATTTGTTACTCATATATGTTTCCGACCGGCTAGTGTTAGGGAAAATTTTCTACCATACCATCCTGCAAGGATACAATGCCACTTTAGTAAAGGACAAGAAGTGGGCCTTCATTCCATATGGGTTTCATATTGGCTTCTACATGGTCAAAGATACTGCGCATGCTAAGCAAGAAGGGTTGAGTCAACTAGAATTCCATTTACGCACCAACCGATTTCGCAAACACGGTCCCAAGGGGTTGGTCCTACAACATGCATCACAGGTATCATCATGTTGGCCTTATGCCCATCATTGGTTCAAAGATGAAATTTTCACCGAAAATTCTCAAGATTGGGATGAAGTGGCATCAAGGCAGGTTGATCCTCGGACGACCAGGTTCAAAGCTATGAGTTGGTAAGAGAAAGAGATGTCTTTGGAGCAAACAAATCAAGAAATTATCATGACCCAAGAAGGAACTATACCATCTGAATTGGGCAAAGAAATAGGCGATCCCTAAGAGGACACCGAGATGAAGACAGTTTATCAGGAATCCCCGGTACAAATCATGGATTTCCCTGAAGTTCAAGCTAGCCAAGGGATGGGTGAAATTTTTTACCAACAAATCCATCTGCTAATGAAATGGATGTAGGATGATCCGTACCTTATCATAATACCCACACTTCCAACCAGTACCCAAGAATGAAGCCTTACAGAGTCAAGTAGCCCCGAGTCCACAAATCTCGGGAAGAACAATGGGTTAGACAACACTCGATCCACAACCTTGCCAGTCAATTCCCCTCTGGATAGGACAAATCAAATAGAGGTAGGCTGGGTGTCAATAGAAACATGAGCACCTAATCCCATTAGAAAACTTATACATATATATAGTGACGACGAAAGCCTGGAACCTTCTCATGACTCCTCGATGTCCATCCAAGAGGAAAAGGGTCTCGAGAAAGTTTTGTCCCCTGAGCCCAAAGTTCAAGACAAGGAGGTATCACAAAAGGAAATAGAAACTGAAGGTGGCCTCAATGCAAAAGAACCATATGAATCGAAAACTAAAGTAGATTTGAATGATGATCCTGAACTAGAGGAGACAAAGAAAAGATCCCCGCAAAAGGAAATTAATAGTTCTGTAGTCGATGAGCAAGTAAGTAATGATTCTATACCTGACACCTCCATTATGCCCAAAACTCAAATCCCCAACAAGAGACAAGTAGTTGTCAGAATCACAAGGTACAACGAGGAAGTTTAATCTCTTGAACAAATATACACCACCGGTAGTTTGAGAAACAAACTAACATGGGGTGATCAACAGATACCTAATCCAATAGAATAAGTAGCAGATATCTATGCGATATCCTATGATCAAAAGAGGAAGGCCATTGTTCAAAGGATTGCGAAGAAAAGAAGGATCTCGTTGGATAATTCCATCTTAGTTACCAAAGAGGAGAACTTGATCAACACAGCAGATGCGCAGACGTCTGAATTGGTTGTCATTTGAAGGGCCCTCTCAGAGGCCACCTTGGATAGATCCAGGAGGGACAAAAAGGAACTTGTCATTGCCTTAAAGGAGCTCAAGCACTTGCACCATATTTCCAAATAATGTAAAGGCACCACATAGATCGTTGTGTATCTAAAAGGTGAGTTCGCAGGAGTTTACAACGAGTTCAAGAAGGAAAGGAACCTCTTAACGGAGAACATAGTTGAGTTCCAAGAGGACACTCCCATGGCCCTTGCGACATGCAAGGAGATGGAGCAATGGTATGAAAGGGTGCAACAAGCGGTAGAAAGACTCGAGTACATCAAGGCAGTCCAACAAGGTCGAGATAAGAAAAAACACAACATTCGGATGGTAGGAAAAAGTAGTCTTAATCACATGAAGTGATCCACCGAGTACTAGGCTAAGATGCCTCGGGACCCATATTGAGAGATCCAAGAAAAATGGACCAGATGCAGGAAGCACTGGGATAAAATTAACAAAATAATGAAATATGTTGGGCTCCTCGAGTTCGACACCCCTAATAATTTCACTAACCTGAGTGACGTGGTCAAGTTGTATGATGAACAAGATGCGCTATGGACCGAAGGGTTCGCAAGGATAGTCGATGTGAAGCCAGGGCAAGTGAAACAATTCACAGAACATCCGATCAGAGCCCGAACCATGCTACAGTATTTGAACTCCAATTTATTAAATTACCGAGAGCATGCATTGGACATCAGGGGAATATATGCGGCCCCGATGGAACAACATAGATTTCCATGGATCCAAACTTGTGAAGAGTTGTTTGTCAGCTGGACTGAATGCGAAATAATTCACTCTTTCCAAGAAGTATCTCAAGATGACTGTTAAATAAGTTGTTAGAAGATAAAGCCACGTGGATATTTTTGTTTTGTTTAAACTGCACTTAGCCATTAGTTTTAGTTAAAAATTCATATTATAAATAAAGACACTGGCCAATGAGCAAGAGGTCGATGGTTGTTGTAAGAACTCTTTTTTTTTTTTTAAGAATTATTTTGAGACTACTATGAATTGAGAAGTCCTTTTGGACCAAAGACAAGCTATTTTCATCAGATTCATGTGATTGGACTTGGAGGTGCAATGTCTTGATGTTCTTTTCTTTAATGATGAAGATAAATCGTTGTGTTATTATGTGATGCATGGTTATGGTATATGAATTGTTTTTCTTTCCATTACCTTATTACATATGTGATTTATTTCTGATAGTTAGTGTCTCAGACAGTAATTGGATGCTCACATGGTTAATGTATTAGTACTAAGCCTGTGGTATAAAGTAATTGTATGCATGTTGAGCAGCAGGTTATCCCAAGATTAACCTCTTCTGAGTAGTTAAAAATTAATCTTGTTGTTTTTCAAGTTGGTTTATATTGTCTTTCATCTCTCACATCAGCCCCACCCAAGAGAAAATATAGAAGAAAACAGTCCTGACTAAAGGAAGAGCCTTCACAAGAAAACACAAAAGCCCATTGATAAATTGGTCGGATCGCAAGATCTGGAGAACCATTCCATTTCAAACGTTGTAGAGTCTAATTGGGCCTTGGTGGTGGGTTTGGTTCCTGCTTTGAGTCAAGGGATTTAGGACCCATCAACAGAACCTATGAATTTAGAAGACAACCTCCCAGACGCACAGTTATTTTTAGTCCAGATCACTGATGAATACTTTGCAGATATCATTCATTACTTGAGCACAGGTACTTCATCGCAGGAATATAACAATGCATAGAAGAAAATCATGGTAGTCCAAGCTTTAGAATATTAATTGATCGCAGGACACTTTTACAAAATGGGCATAGATGGCATTTTGCGAAGATATGTGTTAGAACACGAAAGACCAAGAGTTTTAACAGAATCCCGTGAGGGAATAGCAGGAGGAAATTACCCAAGCAAATCTACCACACAGAAGGTATTGCACACAGGACTTTGGTGACCAACCATTCATAGAGACTCTAAGGATTACTGCCAGAGATGTGATGTATGTCAAAGGGTAGGTAAACCTAACATAATGGATGAGATTCCATTACGACCACATATAACATTGTAGGAATTCGATAAATGGGAAATAGACTTTGTGGGACCAATCAACCCACTGGAAAAAAGAACAAGAGTAAGGTATATCATTACCCTGACAGAATACCTAATAAGATGGGCGGAAGAAACACCAGTGAAGGATTGCAGCATAGAAACAACATACCACTTTATATTTGAACAAGTAATCACTTGATTTGGGTGCCAAAGAGTTTTTATGAGCAACCAAGGAACGCACTTCATCAACAATACTATCAATGCTATGAATGAAGAGTTTGAAGTTCATCATCAGAAGAGTACACCATATCACGCACAAGTGAATGACATAGTAGAGGCATTTAAAAAAATCTTGGAGAATGCACTGACAAATATCTGTAATGTCAATAGGGATGATTGGGACCTCAAAATATCGGTAGTATTATGGGCATACAGGACTATGTGAAAAAAATTGATAGGGAACACACTATTTAAACCAGCATATGGCCAAGAGGAAGTGGTGCCATTAGAATTTCTAGTACAAAGCTTACGCGTAGAATCCATTACACACATGACAGAATGACGTGCAGTACATGAGAGACTAAATCAGTTAGTGACCATGGATAAAGATAAAATCTTAGCAATATTTTACCAACAAGTTCAGAAAGCAAGAGACAAATCTTGGCATGATAGACACATCAAGAAGAAAACTTTCAAGGAAGGATATTTAGTGTTGATGTATGACAACAAATCCTTTTAGCACCTAGGAAAGCTCAAAATGCATTGGTTAGGACCATACGAGGTAACAAATGTCACAGATGGAGGATTTGTACAGTTGAAAGACTTATCGGGCACAGAACTCAGAGGGATGATCAATGGGAGCCGACTGAAGTTGTACAAGGACAGTCGACCACCCACCGCGCAGTGAAAAAAAAACATTATATTAAATAGTACCAACAGAAGTAGAGTACGCTGAAATAAGAAAGAGCACACACACTTATGAATACAAACTTGGTGAGGACAAGGCCAACGGCTAGGTCAAAAGTGGGAACATGCGGGAAACGAAAAGATGACAAAAGCAGTACAAAACGACAGAGTTATGAAAAATTGAATTCCGAAAAGGACCAATGAGATGTTGCATTAATCATGCCAACTAGAGACAGAAAGGGAGAATAATGGAAATTATGAAGGAATCAGAGGTTCATTGAATCCATCATAAAGGTAGCATCCTCAACAAGTTTCATACAATGCCTATACAAAACACAGACGCAGGAGCAAACAATTTATTGCAAGACTAGAAAAGACAGAGGGCGAGAAAGAATACGAAGCACAAAGAGAAAATCATAGGGATTACAGAGACCATTGAAGTCAAAAAACACTTGACAATCACCACTATGGAACCACCAAAACAAGAAGAGTCGACCCAAACTCCACGACACTCGAGAATTAGAACCAAGGCACAAGAAAAATCATAGGAAAGAGAACAACAACCACTAGAGGTTGTTAATGTCGACGAAATCCCATCACCCGATACAACACTAGTGAACCCCATACCCATGGTGGAAGAAACCCAACAAACAATACCAGAGGGAATGAATGTAGATATGCTGGCAGTGGCACAGGAGAAACAAAACCAGGATGCAGAAACCCTAAAGGAGGTGCAACCAGAGAAAACTGAAGCAATCTGAGAGTCAATGGAATGATGACAAATCAGGAAAAAGCAGTCGAGCCAGATGAATCTCAAACAACTGTGTCAGACCACCCACCAGAACGAACATTAGAGGATGTCATGGGTTTTCCATAATGGTATTTCGAAGTACAAACAATGGTCACTGGAACCTCGAGCCAGCCACTACCAAAGAAAGACAAGTAGCAGGTACCTAGGTCACCTCACAAGAAACCAGTCGCAACCCTTGTTTTGTCACATATACCAGATGGGGTATAGGTGAAACCAAACTTGTTGGGTTATATCGAGAATCTAAAATACTCAAATCACGATGTAACAAACATATAAAAATTCTTGGATTACAAAAAGAGTATACTTACAGACTATGGGAGTGAATGAGGTTGGGGAACTGATTGACCAACCACTCCAGTGGGAAATAAGATTGGAGAAAATGGGGATTTTAGGTCTTCTAAATTTACCACAATTTGGCAGAGGACAGTACGCAAATGGATGCATCAAAAAATTGATGCCAGTCACACATGGCGGGGATATATGGTTGGACAAGCTCGTCTTGATAGATGTAGAACTCATTGTGCACATCACGGGGTTTCCATCCTGGGGCATGGATCCCACGCAATTTCTTGACGATAAGACAAAGGAGAAAGAACTTGCGGAGGAAATTAAGAAGAAATACGGTACTGACAAGGGGACATGATGAATTATCATCAAGAGGATCGATGATGCCGAGAAACAAATGGCCACAAAAATATTAGCCTGCAAGATGCTAAGAAAATTTCAGAGGGAGGAAGTTTTGGCCAGGGTCATCGCAGTTGCAACATACTTTGTCGAATGAACCATAGTTAGCTGGGCACCCTATCTCTTGAATTTGTTTATGGATGAATGAAAGGATGTGCAGGATCTAGGAACAGAGTTTCATTATTCATGGTTTCTCATGTTGATAGCCATCATGGGATGGAAGGAACTGAGTTACACATTTTTCGGCACTAGACCCATGCTGAATTGTGGAGCGACGTATTTATCACTTGGCACCGCATTATATGCCAAGAACAAGAAGATGAAGGCAACTATATTAGAATCATACCTTCGCGAATTGCAAGATTTCATCTCCAACATGTGGAGAATAACACCACGGGTTGTCGCATAGTACCAGGACTTCACCAAATTCAAGGCCACATGACACGTGATGTGCATATAGGCACAGAAGGATCCCAATAAGTAGTGGCTACAAATGCGCTATTGTATCACGGAGGGAAACATTGATATGGTTATCAAATATTGTGAGGATGAATGGAAGATTCAAATCCTCACTCGATAAATACCCTCAAAGACAGTGGAAGAGGAAACAGGGCAGGAAGAAACACAACCTCAGGAAGTCCCAGTGCCAAAGAAGCAAAGGGTGTTACATAAAAAAACAAAGAAAATGAACGAAGGGACAGCTAAGACAGGAACCCAAAAGGGGAAGAAGAATAATATACAGCTGGCCCAAGAACAACAGAAACAGAACGAGGAAGCATAGGCGACTACACCAATCCCCAGCCCACAAGAACTAGGCCTGAATAACCGACCAACCACTCATATGGGAGGCACGTGCAAGAAAATGAAGGCATAGAGAAAACCCCCAGATTACAGGATCATGGATGATGATGCAGAGATGATATCTTGAAGGGTTCAAGATTGTATATCCGAGGATTTTGACAATGTTGTGCACCATACGAACAAAATTCAAGAGGAGTTGGAAGACATGTGATAGTTCCTCAAGCAGATCAGGGAAGCGTAGACAACGGGCAGTAGCATAGGATCAGGGCCATCAACATCACAAAGAGGAGAAGGACCGGAACAAGGTGAGAAAGACATAGTCCACACAGTACCACAACCAAGCATGACATTCCACATTACACCCAACATATTTTGCATGGAAGAGATCATGGGGCAAACACCACTAAAGGACTTGGCTCAGCTCCAACTGGTATTTCCGCGCATACCATCTAAAGCTCTACACAAATTACAGGTTAGCATTACCCAAGAGGTGTAGTCTCGTGCATGGACAAACTTATTCATATTACAGCAGGAAACGAAGAAGTGGGATGCACTAGAAATAATATGTGAGCAGTCTAAGTTCGAGACCCAAGAGGAGAGGGATCACACAAATGGACTGAAATGAAACATGGAGGGAACTTACGAGAAGATTCCAAAGACCACACAGAGGGAGTAACTCACAACAACAAAGAAGATTGATTAGATTACGTAGACAATCAATCAATATCAAAAGGATATTGAGAATCTTCATGATCATCTCACACCCACCACTCCACCAGCAGTAAAGGACCAAAGGAAGAAGGAGGCAATAGATCAGCTACAGGATATAGAGTGACAGGTTAGCACAACAACCAACTTGTTCAAGAATGCAACACATCTATGGATGAATCTAGAAGAGGATCAGAAAGTCCAACGATGGGAAAAGGAAGAAGAATGGATAAGCACAGTTATCCAAGACCTCAAGCATAGGAATAAGACAATGCCTATCATGGAGCATGTCAAAGGGGCGTAGGACATTAAGAAAATGTAGGAAAACTCACCATTTCACAAACATAGAAAAAGGAGCATCAGGATCAAATGGAACTGCTTCAAGAGAGAGTAATTTAAGTCCTTGCACAAGTAGAGGAAGCCAAGGCACATATAGCACATACCCAGGCAAAGTACGCAGGGTTAATCAATGACGAAATTATATCCCATACAGTAGACACACTCAAGGAGTAGACCGTGTAGGTGCAAACACAAGCAATGGAGCTCAAGGAAAAGATCTAGACAATCACCAGGGAGATCGACGAAGAGCACAAAGTTTAGGTGGCTCGGGACACACCACATATCAATGTTGGGACCTTTTGGAGGTAGACTAAGGTGGAAAACAATGCGATTTTGGGAAAGAAGGCATGCACAAGGAAAGTGACAACTGGAAGGAAGAAAATCACGCATGCATGCATGGAAGACCTAACGACATTAGGGTTAGGGTTTTTGTAATGTATTGTAATGGATGAAGAGCCATAAACATATAAATATAGTTACCTAGGTCTCAGAGAGAAAGGATAATCGTTATTATAGAGATGACAAAGAGGGGGGTTTTTCGGTTGTAGCGAGTTTATAGAGATAAAGAGAGGCGAATACAAGGAAGTGAATGGTATGTAATATTTTTCTGTATGACCTACTTTTGTAAGATGTTGAGATAGAGAGGCTAGATGAGGCTAGATATTGAGGGTTAGATCACAGGCTGAGGAGCCTAGTGCGATCTAGTTTGCCTCATAATAGATCTTGACTTGATGGAGGAGAATTGTAAAGAGTGCAGCGCTGTAATGACAGAATGAATATAATAAAAGAGCTAAGATACAAATATTTATGGACGTATCCAAAGGGGGGGTGAAACACAATAAAATCTGTGTTATTGGATTGAATGCATGTATTTCTTTGTTATCTCAGTATATATAGTTGCTCTAAATGAATGAGTTATTATATTTCTTGCATAAATCGTGATAATGGTATAGTACGTTAACAAGTTACAGTAGCACTCCCAATACATAGATATCACATCTCTCACTCAATCCTAGGCTGCAAACACATGAGTATTGCAGCCACCCATTAACATTAGCTCGGGTGAGATGGTGCAGTGCACCATGTGCGTTTTTTTTCCTTGTAGTTTACCAGGAGGTCTGATAGTTTTAGAGGCTTTGTTGGAAACCCGAATAGACATGAACCCTGGGTCAATAAACTCAGAAAGGATATAAGACAGAGTAACCAACAACCTTCCTCTGGCATATGGAGTTGTTCTGGGAAGATATTGGTCATCCATGATCGGGGGATATATAATGAATGATAGAAGTTGCATGATGCTTCTAGGAAAATAAGGAGCAATAATTAAGGTGCCTCGTGAACGCAAGAAACCCTTCTCTTTCAGAAAGAAGGATAATGAGTTAATGGAAGAATATATAGACGTCTAGATTAGAAATTATGCTATCCTAGACATGGAACATAATGAAATCCTAGATAAAGTTCAAAACACGAAGAATCAAGAGTATATGTTTGAGGGTTATTGGAGGATGTCATTATATGGAGCTTCTTCAATCTTTGGGAGTGGAGTTTGAATTGTCCTTGTAAATCCAGAAAATAGTATGCATCCACACACTATCATAATTGAATTTGCATGTACTAATAATGAGGCAGAATATGAAGCTTTGATTCAAGGGATTATTCTTGCACAAGAAATAAAGATAGAACATATAATTGTGATTGGTGACTCTGAGTTGGTAATTAATCTGGTCACCCAGAGGTATAAAATCAAGAAGGAAAGACTCAAATTATATTTCAAAAGAGTTAACGAATTGATGGAATCTTTCATCTCTTTTAACATTTTTTTCATTCCAAGGGAGAAGAATCAGAAGGCGAATTCATTGGCTCTGGCGGCATCATTTTCAAACCCGGATGATATACAAAGTAAAACATATTTTCAAGTAGAAATATTTTTCCGACCTTTTGTACCTGATAACTTGGAATATTTGCAAGTGTTTAAGAATGATGAATAGTTGATTTATTTTTTTTAAATGATTATGATGATGAATACAATCACATGTTTGTTATCCTGAAAGATTGTATTCAATATGAGTCACTTTTTATGAAATATGATCATGCTAAGAATCTCTTGAAAGAAATTTCACTTTGAAAGGTGCAAGAAACAAGAAAATTCAATATTGGAACTGACCGTTCCCAAAAATATGTCAACTTGAGAGTTGATTGCACCATTGAGGAAGTTGATAAATATGTTGCATTGTTTAAAGAATACCTATATGTGTTCACATGGACTTATGATGATTTGAAATATTATGACAAAACAATATTCCAACATATCATTCCTTTGAGAAAAGAATCAAAACTGGTCAAGCAAAAAATAAGGATCATGAACCCAAAATTAAAACCTATGGTAAAGGTTGAATTGGATAAATTAAAGAAGGATAGAATAATTTATCCCATCACGCATTCCAATTGGCTTTCAAACCCTGTGATAGTAAGAAATAAGATTGGGGAAATCCAGATGTGTGTGGATTTCAGGGATCTTAGCAAAGAAATCATAAAGGATAACTCTCCTTTACTTAACATGGATGATTTGGATTATTTTCGACATGAAATGAGAGTGGAGATATAACACATAAATATTTAGCGATATTGCAAGAGAGACAACAATATAACAGAGATATATCGTAAATATAACAAGAGACACAGATATACAGTAATACATGATTTCTATTAATGAAATAAATGTACAGAGATTGTAAAAATACATAGTGAAAGACTCGCTAGAATGGTGGAAGCTTATCTCTAAGAAGAGATGTGACGACTAATCACATTCAAAAGAATATGATTATTACAATGAGGCTCTAAGGGCCTTTTTAACATAAGGAAAATCCACAACCCTAACCCCGTAAGATGAAAATCCAAAAGGTTTGCAGGCCACTATGGAGGTAGTTGATACATCAACTTCCCGGGGGCGTAATTTTTTCATACGATCTCCGTTTGGGGCACTCGATACCTCATTAGAAAGATCTATCTGATGAATACAAATTTTGTGTGAGAAATATCAAAGGAACTTCCAAGTTTCTCCCCATTTTCCTGCAAAACATAGTTTAGGGCCTCAAAATGACTCTGGAAGTTCAGGACTCGAAAAACTGCTAAAAATAGTAAATTACCAAAATTGTCAGAAAATTGTTTTGAGCTAGTTGGAAAAGGTGGGTGGCCACCGATATCCACCTCGATCAATCCTCCCTCCTTAGGAAGAAACCGTATCCATTGCGTTGATTTCCTAGGGGATAGGGAAGAGCGCTTGTTGAATCTGCATCTTGATGAGTTGCTTTCCTTGTTGAAGAAGTTGCACTGCTTAGCTTGTGGAAGGTTGTCATGAACCTTTTGCTAGTGGGGTTGAATCTGTTCAACCAATCGAGCTATATAAGATGACTGTGTGAAGAAGTAATCTTTATGTTTTGATGCAATCTTGTCGACCTTCTTCTGTTGGATAGAAGGTACTTGGGGTGAGGTTGTAGTGGTTACAATATCCTTCTATTCCCTTTTTTAACAGATTGTGAAGAAGCTGAATTTTGTAGTATGAGATACTACCTTGCGGCACTGTTTAGGTGGGACAATAGTTGGAACTACCTCAAGTATTTTGTAGAGATGACACCCTAGAGTAATAATGACACTACGGGGTCAAGACTCATAAATAGCATGGCACTTCCACATATATGGTTGGCCCAACAAAACATCACAAACATATAATGGGGCAACATCACATAATACCTCATCTTTGAAGGGATGGATAACATAGGACAATCGACACTGCTGGCTGACACGAAGATCTCATCCTTGGTGAAGCCACCCGATGTTGTATGGTTGTGGGTGTGGTTTTGTCGACAATCGCAAGTGTTTGACGACCTATAGTGAGATGAGTTTCTTCTGTCTTTCGCTATCAACAATAAAATGCAGCAGGGTCCCATTCACCCACATTTGTGAATGTTCTCCCCCTCTTCAGGATTTGTTGGTTCTTTTGGTTGAATTGTTGCGGTCATGACAATAGCAGTGGGGTCTGTGTTGATGATTTTTCTTTTACCAGTATTTTCAGAAGAAGATTATAAATCATGGTTCGACTCCTTGTCTTTGATCTCAGCTACCAATGACAATTTTGAGAGACATTCATCAGTGTTGTGCCAGGGGATTTTGTGGAAATCACACCATTTTCCAGTGTCCTTCTTCGTCTTTTCGTGACCCTTATTTTCCTGTGGCTTGGATTGGTTTCCGGGAGACTGTTTGTTAGGGCCATCTTTCTCATACTTTGGATGTTGCGAATTTGTAGACCCAAACTCTCGTTTGTTCTGGTGCTTAAATTTCTGCTCGATTTTAACAACATATCGATAAGAAAAACCAAGTGATGAGATATCCAAAAAATCCATTTCAAATTGGATGTATCTATGTAGAGCCACGTGCTATTTTAGAACCAAATGTCATTCAGAGTCCTGGATACCCAATTTGGTACGCAAGGTATGGAAAGTATTGGTGAAACCTGGAACTTCTTGGCCCCTCTCTTACTGCAGTGTGGTCCATCTCATGTATTGGTCCTCATAGTTGCCAACAGGGTAATACTATTCCTTTACCGCATCCATAAAAAAATCCCAAGTGGGGGCTCGACCCCATATATTCCAGACTCCTCTATGTAACTCTACTCCCAATAAGTTTCCCACCAATGTTTAACATGGGGGAGAGCTTTAAGGAGTGCGAAGGTGATATTTTATCTGTCGAAAAAATTGTGAACAGATAAATAACCTTCTAGCAGGTTTAACCATTTGTTTAGGGCTTTTACATCTATCTGTCCTTTAAATACAAGAATATCAAAATTAACTTGTACCTTGAAAGGAGAGGTTCCTCCAAAGTGGCTATTTGATGAAGATGTGCCTGTTTCTATTGGCAGGCGTTGAAGGATGTGGGAAAAATTCTCCATCATTTCATCCCTTTGTCGCGTGAGAGCTTTCTCAAGCAACAGATTGATAGGATCGTCTGCTTTGTCATTTTTATTTTCATCGGCCATGGAGGGTTTCTTGGGCATGCGAGGGTGGTTGTCTTCAAGAGAGACAAGCTCGAGACCGAACTTGTTGTACTTGGACCTCGTCAAGGACATGCACTGAAAAAAAAAATCAAGAGAAACCTGCTTTGATACCATTGATCCGGATTATTTTCGACACGAAATGAGAGCGGAGATATAACACAAAAATATTCAAAGATATTGCAAGAGAGACAACAATATAACATAGATATAGGAGAAATATAACAAGAGACACAGATATACAGTAATACATGATTTCTATTAATGAAAGAAATGTACAGAGACTGTAAAAATACAGAGTGAAAGACTCACTAGAATGGTGTCAACTTATCTTTGAGAAGAGATGTGACAGCTACTAGCATTCACAAGAAGATTATTATTACAATGAGGCTCTAAGGGACTTTTTAACATAAGCAAAATACAAAACCCTAACCCCGAAAGATGAAAAGACAAAAGGTTTGCGAGCCTCGATGGAGGTAGTTGATACATCAACTTTCTGGGGGCGTAACTTTTTCATACGATCTCCATTTGGGGCGCTCGATACCTCATTAGAAATATCTATCCGAGGACTACAACTTTTGTGTGAGTAACATTGAAGGAACTTCCATGTTGCTCCTCATTTTCCACTAATCTTAATTTTATGAGCATAACGAAATGATTACAGATAATTAACAGATGCTTAACACAGAATAAAAAGGATACAGTAAAACTGGTTTTCTATTCAATAAGGAAATAAGTTGAAACTGTAAAATGCAGCGGAAAAAAAACTTGTTAGAATGGTGGCGGCTTATCTCTGAGAAGACATGTGACGGTTGCACTCATTCAAAAGAAGATGATTATTACAATGAGGCTCTAAGGGTATTTTTAACATAAGGAAAATCCAAAAACCTAACCCCAAAAGATGAAAATATAAAAGGTTTATGGGCCCCGATGGAGGTAGTTGATACGTCAACTTCCCGGGGGCGTAACGTTTGCATACGATCTTCGTTTGGGGAACTCGATACCTCATTAGAAATATCTATTTGAGGACTACAATTTTTGTGTGAGAAACATTGAATGAAATTCTATGTTGGTCCCTGTTTTCCCAAAAAATGTCGTTTAGGGCCTCAAAATGGCTCCGGAAGTTGAGGACCCGAAAAACTGCTAAAAATAGTAAATTGCCAAAATTACCAGAAAACTATTTTGAGCCAGTTGGAAAAGGTGGATGGCCACCGATATCCACCTGGATCAATGGATTTCCTTCTCAAACAAGTCACGGGATCAACTTGTATGTCCATGTTGTATGGTTTTTCTGGATATAATCAAGTCTTGGTTGTTGAGGAAGACAGAGCAAAAAAATGTTCATAACACCTTGGGAGACATATGCATATGCTAGGATGCCCTTTGGGTTAAATAATGCAGGAGCCACATTTCAGAGGGCCATGGTGTTGGAAAATTCTTAACAAGTAGTGTATGCTTGTCATTGATGGCAAGTACAACAGTGAAGATGGTAGGATCAGAATGTGCATCGATGGACAAACAGGAACAACGTAGGCTCAGGAGGAATTAGAGCAGCATCAAAATTCTTCCAAGTAAAAAGGATGTGTAAGCTTGGAGGAGAAGCATCGTTGATCATTGGATCCCATCCAAAATTCTCGACAGCATGAGGGTCGCTAGATCTGAATAAAAACAAGAAGAGCGTGCGCTGAAGAGGAGGATAGATCTCAGGCGTTAGATCTGAGCACAGCATCTGACCACCGTTGGATCAGGGAAAACCTGCATGGTGTTTAAAGTGCAAGGAGAAAATGGGCTCACAAAATCCCGAAAGCAGGAGGACTGTCCATCTCAAGGGGTTATGTGGACCGTTGATCCGACTCCCTGTCGGGGTTTCAAGGATCGCGAGTTGAAGAAGTCAAAGAATAATAACCACAGGAATCGCGAAATCGCGATATGCGATACCCCAATATAATCTCGACCATTGGATCGGGGACAAATATGGACCGTTGATCCCAGTCATTGTCAGAGTTTCGGGGATCGAGAGTTGGACATGTCAAAGTTTATTGACATCAGGAACCCTGAAATCGCGATGTGTGAAATCCCGACTAAATCTGAACCGTCAGATCAAGATGTAATCTAGATCGTCGACCTGACTCACATCAACAGACATGTCAGCAAACGTAAGAACACATGGCACAACTAGGCAATGACAAGTGTCAAGCTGATTCAACACTTCAGGCACATGTAAATCATGAATCAGAGTGACACGTGGTAGTATTCAACACGTGTCAATCCACATGTGACGTCAGCAGATTTACACCATGTCAGAATTTGAGGATTGAGAGTTGGAGATGTCAAGGAATGCTAACATCAAGAATTTTGATATCGCGATATGCAAAATCGTGAAATGATCTGAGCCGTCAGATCAAGTGTTGGTCAGGACCATTGATCCCATGCCATTTCAAAGTATCGGGGATCGCGACTTGGAAAGGCAAAGAACCCAATGCATCAAGAATGTCGATTTCACGATATGCGAAATCACGATTCAATCGCAGCCTTTAAGTTAAGAAGTGACCTGGACCATTGATATGATTTCTTTATGGAGTGTTGGGGATCGAAACTTTGAAGTGACAAAACACTGGACATTAAGGATGTCAAAATCGCGATACGCGAAATCGCGATTTAATCACAGCCGTTGAATAGAGATCAGATCTGGACCATTGACATAACTCCATATCGGAGTTTCTCGGATCGCGACATCAAGAGGAATAGAAAACAAGGCAACAAGAATGCCGAAATCGCGATATGCAATATGGAGATTCAATCACAACCGTTAAATCAAGCTTGGATCTGGAACGTTGATGTAACTCCATATCGGAGTTTCGGGGATCGCGACTTGGAGAGGCAAGAACACAATGCAACAGGAATGCCGAAATTCTGAAACCCGATTTAAAGGCAAGATTAATAAAGCTCATCCAACGATGTAGATTAACCTGAAGGAGATTTGAGACGACACACAAAAACTTCTAGAAACCATTGATGGTTTCTACCAGAGGATGCGAAGACACTTTGGGATGACTGACAGAGAAGCTGAAGAGTCTCTGAGAGGAATGAAGATGTTCATGGAGGGGATTGACAGCTGATGAGCATTGAGGCCTGTAACTGAAACAGAGAAGGTGATTTCGACTGTCACAGAGAATATGAAGAGTCTCAAACTACCAGAGAGGCTGAGGAATATTTGTATAACATACAGTGATGCTGGACACGCGGGGCGAACCACCATAGAAGCTGGAGAGTCATGATGTTGATCAGACATAGCACTCAATAGGTGGAGGATAATGGCGTGGAGTCATCATGCAGAGGCATTGCGAACATTGCATGCACAAGGTGCACATAAGTTATAAAGACACGGTACAGAGAAGAGATCGGGTTGTTGTTGCTATTGGAGGTTGTTGTGATTGTTGTTGGTGAAGGTAATTCATGTGTGAAGAAGGAGGGGAGTGCAGCAGCTTAAGAGAAGAGAAGAGGAACTGTTCAATGAAGGGAGATTGTGCTCAGAGCATAAAAAAACAGAAGAACAGACAGCGCAAGTGATGTGTGAAGAAAGGCAATGAGGCAGACAGAGCAACATAATGCAGCAGAATAGTGATGATTCTGGTAAGGCATTGTTGAACATCATGTCACTGTAATAAGTTTCAGTAGCAAAGATTTATATTTCA
>JZKD02S1015394.1:118298-141076 GCA_000966675.3 Picea glauca
AAGTGTCAACCCTGGTGCATGCAAATATAATAGCCGAGATGAACCATGGGAGGGGGATCTTCGGCATTCTACCCGACCGTCTGAGTGTGAAACCGTCGGACCTCTGCGAGAATACTTCGAACAATCCCGAAACCGAAACAGAAACCGTGAGGCTATCCCGTGATTGTTGAACCTGTTGGGGAAGCGCGTGTTTGTTTTTCCCAATTGGTTGTTGCAACCACGCAGTGCTGGACTGCGCGTGGCGTACTGGCAAAAGTAAGCTTGGGATGAACGTGTGTATGTCCTCTCTTCTGGTGAGGGAGGTGACTGTGGTTGGAAGAAGCAGGTTGTCAGGCATGTGAGCAACTCTTTCAGGTGAAAGAGTTTGCTGGGAAGCGGTCTCTTCCAGAGAATGTCCAGCACCAGCTTCAGACTCTGAGACTTTCTGATCTGGCCTGTTGCCGAGACCCAGAGAGGGAGGTTAGCACCGATGGACTGTGTGTGTGAAGATGTATACTCCCGGGCGGAACAGGCATGTGGGGAATGAGAGTCTGGCAGTAGTGGGCGTAAGATGACATCTTTGGGAAGAATCCTTCTAGATATTCCTGTGTTGTTTTCCCTGTAACCTCAGCCTAGCCTAGGACTCCTTGCCGTGGGGTGGAGCTCAGTCCCAGCTCGGGGGTGATCCACTGTTGCGATGATGAGCAGTGTGGTCTAAGGCTGGGAGGTTCATGGAAGGCCTGCACTTGGTTGGTGGAGTTCACCACTGTTACAAGATAAGTATCTAACTATGCTCTTATCACATTTTGGCATGACTGTGTTGTATATATTATCATGTTTTTCGTTGTGTATATGAATTAGTATGAAGTGCTATTGATTGTTAATTATGGCAATAAATCATATGAATACTCTGTGTAGAATGTGTTGACTTGTTTAAATGCATGTGGAGTATATACTGGACTATATGTATTATGTGAAAAGTGTGTACAGATTGTTACATAGTGCGTTAAAAGTCTTAGTAAGCAAAAAGGTACACTACACTCCACATGGATTCCTTATCTCTCATAGACTTAATATAATTCTCGTGCACATTTTGTTCTTACTTCAATTTTCTGGAAGCACTTCAATGTTCTCAAGATTTTCTTGTATTTCCTCCAACTTCCTCTTATATTCTATTACCTCTACATTCGGATCAAGGATTGAGACTTTGACCCAGTTTTTTATTGTTTCTTTCGTTAGTTTAAGCTTTTGTTCCCAAATGTGGACAGGGGACCAGCGATCCATTGGCACCAGGTAGAGTAACCAGAGGGAAGAAATCAGGCTTCAATTAAAGTTTGTGAGAGCAGCCATAACACAAGATTACACAACAACAAATGATATATTCTTATTACTAATATTACACGTATATATAGTTGGAATCAGATCCAACTATCTCCAAACATAGAGATAGTTGTTGAGAGAATCTCTCAACAACCTCCTACAAATCTTCAACAGATTCAAACCAAATCCAAACCAATCTATTGTAAGCATTATTCCAACACCCTCCTTTAATGCTTACATTAAAAAAACTTACAATACTGAAATCACAATTACAAAATTGTCATTTTTCTTTGTCTGACTGGTCTTCATCAGCCCTTACACCCACTTTGAATCTTCCGACTTCCACTCTTTTCTTCTCCACACATTCGAGCTTCCCATTTGACACATTTAAAGTACAAAAGCTTCTGACCATCTTTGATTGTTCTTTGTAGAACTGATGCTTCTCGACTTCCCAAAAGACAATCTTGATACTGAGCCATCCTATGGATACACTTCCATCTGTTGAATTCCCTTGAAGAGGAAATTTCAACAGTTATATAGGACAATGATCTGATTACTGGATATTTTCAGTAGTCAATCATACAACTGACCTTCTTTAAACAATACACAAAGTACAACCTGTAACTATTGATCTTGAAGCACCGAAGTACAACAAGAATTTCCAGGCATCTGACAGAATGTAGACATAATCAAATCTGTAATGTGTTCCCTTGGCACCGAAGAACGTTGAGAACCACTTATTTAAATCATGTTACTCTGTACATTGATTGGTTCTTCTTCATATAAATTTTACAAACCAAAAAATACATTCCCACTAATTAATATAACTAATACAAACTAATTAATATAGCTACCTTTCATTGCTTTTTATGAACTCCTGTAAATAGGAATAAGAAGAAAAGGTCGCAAAATTCAAAATAAAAAACACCACACCATGTGGAATATGAATTTTTCATGCATCCTTGACTCCTTCATCATACAGCGTCCAACAATCATATGACTTGCACATCTCCCACAATGATCCCACACACTCAACGATATTCTGCAACACTACCCATAGATGATGAGCTTTTACAAACAAAACATGTAGCGCTTCTAGAAATTAATACTCTAATACCAAATTAAAGTTTGTGAGAGCAGCCATAACACAAATTACATAACAACAAATGATATATTCTTATTACTAATATTATACGTATATATAGTTGGAATCATATTCAATTATTTTCAAACAAAAAAATAGTTGTTAAGAAAATCTCTCAACAACCTCCTAAAAATTTTCAACAGATTTAAATCAAATCCAAACAAATAAAAATCTTCAACAGATTTAAACCAAATCCAAACAAAACTATTGTAAGCATTATTCCAACAACTTTTTCATTTATAATGGATTAAAACTGACCCCAAATTCTCCTATTTCAAAATAAAGAGTAAGCTCCAGTAGATTGTCTCAACTACGCAGGTAATATTAAACATTTGTTGAACTTCCTCAATCCTGGATTCTTCCTTGTAATTATTCATTCCATCTATACAGATTGATAGATTACTGTTAATATGCTGATCGTTCATGATCTGGGTTGATCCCTGGATCTTCACATGGTATCAGAGCAGGCTCTTCCTTCCCTGCTTGATTTTTGAGCAGGTCTATACCTGTTCTCTCGTTTTTTTGGATATTTAATGGCTGTGAGCTGGGAGAGCTTGGCGTACGAATCTGGCCCAGGCATGAGATAGCAGCCATTTTTTTTTATTTTTTTTTTCTAGGTCGCGCTTTCTCACATATCTGTCCATTTGGCATCAATCAAAGCTCTAGAAGTGTTTGTTGGTTGGTTGTAACGTATTTGGGCTCCCTTTTGCAGATTAGTAGCGCCCCCCTCAGATCGACCTTCATACGATCTGCAGTGCATCCTCAGTCTATCTACACCAATGGATTTGTCTTTGCTGATTGGACAGCCTTGCATGTGTGGCACCTCGCCTGCGTCATATCCATCTTGGAAGTCAAATACGGCCTAGGTGCCATGCGGAAGAGCGGGGATCTCCACAAGGCCGACAAGTCGAGGCGATTAGCAGCTATGTGAACTTGTGTCCATTGGAACCGGGATTTTACTTTATTGACGCCATTAACAGTCCTACAAATCTGTTAGTTTCTCAATTTCTTTTATTTTAACCCAAGGCTGATCACACGTCATCTTCTTCGATCCTCTCTGCATGAAATTCATGCACACATTGGCTCGTTCCTGATTGTCGAGAGCCATTCTCAAGTCCAGGGTTCAAATTCAGCGACATCTTTTTCTTTCTTTCTGTTCATAAATTTGCACAGATCGTCGTGACCATATCATGGGGAATTGTTGCAGATCGTCGTGACTATAGGAGGATAATGAGGATCGTCGCATCTGAAGGTGATCGGCTCTAAACAACATGAGGAAGTGTGTAAGTTCTTGTTGCATAGTGCCTTTGTGTATCAGTAAAGAAGCTGCCTTTGCAATCCCAACTTTTTTTTGGGATCCCATATCGGGAACCTACGCCAAAAATTGGGTCTAGTCAATCTGAGGTTAAGCCAGAATCTGATGATGTTGGAATTTACATTGATGATTTACACTTAGATCCGAAGGATCGTTTTCGAAATTTTTCCTTCTGTATCGAACTTTCCCCTGTTGATTCGATGAGACTCTGACGCGAATTTTCGGGATCAGATCTGGATTCACAGTTTTTTGAGCTTTTCTTCTTCATGATTTTTGGGTTTCTGCTGCAATTTGGAGCAGAAAACATGCCGTCTGCATATGGAGATAAAATGACGACCTTCGCGAAGGAGAGCATGGATACGTTTGACAAGCGGAGCTTGAGATCAGGAGATTCCGTTAACTGTTGGAGAATAATGGCTAAATGCTATACTTAGGAAAATAAAATGTTAGAAGAGATTTTTTCAGTGTTTGAGTAGTTTTCAGATCCACAAATTTAAGAGGTTTGAGTAGTTTTCAGATCCACAAATTTAGGAGGTCGTTAGAGACTAGTTTTCAGATCTACAAATTTAGGAGAGAGGTTTAAATAGTTTTCAGATCCACAAATTTAGGAGATTGTTAGAGACTAGTTTTCAGATCCACAAATTTAGGAGGTTGTTAAAAACT
This sequence comes from Picea glauca, assembly GCA_000966675.3. Taxonomy (NCBI): domain Eukaryota; kingdom Viridiplantae; phylum Streptophyta; class Pinopsida; order Pinales; family Pinaceae; genus Picea; species Picea glauca. The sequence goes on from JZKD02S1015394.1 coordinate 122,720, forward strand.
ATCCTAACTTATATATATTTATATTTGTATAGAATTTATCAAATTAAATACTTATATATTTGTATGCAATTTATCAAATTGAATAATGTGTAAATGTAGTCTGGCTGTATGAGCCCTTGTGGCCTCACTCTTATTCTGTGAGATTGATCTCTGTTTTAAAATGTTAATTTGGTATGAGAGCCACGAGGTTGCCACTGTTGTGATCTGTGTGCGAGTTTGAGTGAAAAAAAAGGAGCCGACAAACATAATCTTGTATAATCTTGTGCAGATGACCAGTTGACTGCTGATGCGTGGAGTTGTGCTATCTGCACCATACGCCGTCGCTGCCATCCAAGGGACAGGAGTCCAAATTCTCTGTTGGTGATGCCGCTGTCATTTCGACTGTCGCTTGCGTGCATCAATCGCCTGTGTATACCGATCGCCTGTGTGCACCCATATTCAGAGCGGATACATATCAACAATCGCTGCTATCGCTGCTATCTGGAGTGAACAATACTGGTTGTGCCGCTATTCTCCACCAAATTTCTGTTGGATCAAAAGTGTATTGAACCGATATCTCCTCTTAGCAGGTGTGTTGGTCTAATATTAACACCAATACTGGAAATAGAGATTTGTATATTAGTATACTAGGATATATTCTGTCTACCTTCTAAACTAATAATTGACGAAGAATCGCTTCCAGAGAAAGTTGAGTATGATCGTTTGATTTGCGAAGTGGCAGATGACGTGCTAACAACTCCATCTTTTGTACATGCATCCCCGCTAAAGCTGAGGCTAAAAAAACAGGCTTTGTCGGATTCGGTATGGCCATTGAATTGGTGGACAACATCAGACATTGCTGGACGATTTGCTACATCAGCCTATACGCATTGAAGACCAACTTGAATGCATTCCAATGCTTGTTCTTGCGGGCAACATCCGACTATTGTCGGATCGATAATATCGATCATATTCAGCAGATTTCATATTTCAATTCCCATGATAAAGACTTCACAAACTCCACCGCCATTCCAAAAGGTTTTGCTTTTTCTGAGGAAGGTTGATATCAGTGTCTCTTCTTCCACTCACAATCTCAAAAAGAACGACACTGAAACTATAAACATATGCTTTTATGTTGTAATTTGCCAATGCGGAAACACAAATTAACATAAGACAATCAATAAAAATGCAGATTATAAACACAACAATTTACGTGGTTCATCCAAACGTTGGGCTACATCCACCAAGCATAGGTATTGGTTGTCTTATTATTAAGTTAATGGCTTTACGGGCATACATCAATTTATAGCAATGTGCATTAAAAAACCGATTATTAAATGTAAACTCAACCATATTCTAACTTGGTCGTAATGGTTACAACCAATGCTGGATTATAGGATCTGGAATCCTATTCATGGAAGAATTCATTGTCACTGTTTCTAACAATCTCCACCTTGACAACAATTAACCTGATACCTTGCTCCTCTTGTTCATCACCTTTTCTGCAAGCCGAGAGAAGCCAAGCACCATCATAGCTTCTCTAACAGTACTGGTTTTGTGAACATGTCTGCGCAGTTCTCTTTTGTATGCACTTTCTCAATAGAGACTCCACCTTCATCGATAACCTGTCTTACAAAATGGTACTTGATAGGTATATGTTTTGTTTTACTGTGATAGGCTGGATTCTTAGCTAAGTGAATATCACTCCGACTATCACAAACTAACTTTACTTTGTCCTACATCCTTCCAAACTCACCAAACAAACCTTTCAACCAAACTGCCTCTTTGCAAGCATGTAAAGTAGCTACATATTTTGCTTCTATAGTGGATAAAGAAACAATGTTTTGTAGCTTTGACATCCAACTAATAGCTCCACCTGCAAGAGTAAAGACATACCCCGAAGTTGACCTTCTCTTGTCCAGATCACCTGCAAAATCAGAATCAACATATCCACAGACTAACTCACGACCACTGTTATAGGTGATACAGTAATCATTTGTGCCCCTCAGATACCGAAGCACCCATTTCACTGTTGCCCAATGCTCTTTACTTGGATTTGCCATAAACCTGCTGACAACCCCAACTGCATGTGAAATGTCTGGCCTTGCACTAACCATCGCATACGTTAGACTTCCTACTGCATTAGCATATGGTATTCGAAGCATATAGTCATGTTCTTCTTTTGTACTAGGACATAAACTTGAAGAAAGATTAAAATGGGAAGCCAAAGGGTCCGAAACTGGTTTCACATCGTTCATACTAAACCTCAAAAGTATCTTCTCAACATACTTCTATTGTGACAACCAAAGCTTACCATTCCTCCTATCTCTAAATATCTCCATGCCCAAAATCTGCCTTGTTGCTCCTAGATCTTTCATATCGAACGTCCTAGCCATTTGAGCCTTTAACCTGTTGATCTCAGTTATTCTTTTGTTTGCTAAAAGCATATCATCAACATACAACACTAAGATAATGAATATGCCATTATTCAAATTCTTAAAGTAGACACAATGATCATACTCACTCCTTGTATAATTTTGGCTCACCATGAAAGAGTCAAATTTCTTGTATCATTGTCTGGGCGACTGCCTCAGACCATACAACGATTTATTGAGCCTGCAAACAAATTTCTTGTTGTGATTCTAAACGAACCCTTCCGGTTGTTCCATGTAAATTTCCTCATCCAAATCTCCATGTAAGATAGCAGTTTTAACATCTAGTTGCTCCAACTCCAAATCAAGGAATGCAACTAATGCTAACACAATTCGAATTGAAACAAACTTTACAACTGGTCAAAAAATCTCATGAAAGTCAATACCTTCTTTCTGAGAATACCCTTTCGCAACCAACCTTTCTTTGTACCTTTCCACCTTATCATCAACACCTTTCTTCAGCTTGTAGACCCACTTGCAACCTACAGTTTTCCTATCTCTTGGAAGCTCTACCAGGTCCCATGTAGCATTCCTCTCTAATGCTTTCATTTCATCCTTCATTGCTTCTTTCCATTTATCACTATTTGAACCCTTCATAGCTTCCTGATAGCACGAAGGTTCATCATCATTAGTACTTAAAGAAACTGATGAAACGAAATCACCATACCTTCTTGGAGGAACTCTGACCTGTGTAGACCTCCTTAGGGAAGTTTGTGTTTGATCCACAATTTGTTGAATGTCATCATCATCCACGTTTTCTTCTGAAGGAACTTCTTCATGAACATCTTCAGAAACTTGTTCATGTTCACTTTCATATGTATTTGAACTAGTTTCAAACTAAATCTGTTGATACTTAGGTACTTCTTGTTGTTTCATTTGAACATCTAGATTTGATTTGATGAGAGATGATTCATCAAATATTACATCTCTGTTAATGGTGATCTTGTGGACAGTAGGATCCCACAACCTGTACCCCTTAATACCATCACCATATCCAACAAAGATAAGCCTTTTTTATTTTGGATCTAATTTAGAATGTTGATGTTTCAGAATTAGAGAATAGGCATCACAACCAAAAACTTTAAGATTAGAATAATTACAAGGGTGACCTGTCCATACCTCCTCAGGAATTTTGCGTTCTATTGGTGTTGATGGTGATTGATTCACCAAATAACAAACTGTAGTTACTGCTTATGCCCATAGTTCCTGCTGCAAATTGGCATTACTAAGCATACTTCTTTCTCTCTCTAGAAGAGTCACGTTCATGCGTTCAACAACTCCATTTTGGTGAGGAGTATAGGAAGTGGTTGTATGCCTATTGATCCCAAATTCCTTGCAATAATTTGAAAAATCCATTGACGTAAATTCACCACCATTATCTGTTCTTAAACATTTAATGGATCTATCAGTGCTCTTTTCCACTAAAGCTCTAAACTACTTGAAAACTGTAAATACATCAACCTTACTCTTTAACATATAGATCCACACCTTCCTAGAGAAATCATCTATAAAAGTTAAAAAATATGATGATCCTCCATATGAAATAGTAGGGGATGGTCCCCAAATATCAGAATGGATATAGTCTAGGATTCCTTCACTGGTGTGTCTTCCAATTTTAAATCTCTGCCTATTTTGTTTTCCATAAACATAGTGCTTGCAAAAATCTAACTTTAAAGACTTTAGGCTAGGAAGTAACTTTCGATCAGTTAATACCTTTAATCCTTGTTCGCTCATATTGTTAGAATATAAAAGATGGTGTGCTCGTTTTACCATTGACGATACCCTCGTCACCCAACCACAGGCCGAAGCCTCCCTCTGAGCACCTTAACCTTGACCTGAGAATTCCTCCGGGAGCAAACCCTAGGCTAGATAGCCAAACAAGGAGTAGTGCATCAATCCCCAAGGATAGCGCATCACAAAAGCTGATCAGATAGTCCCAAACCCTAGCCAAGAGATATCCAAGCCAAAAACTGAAACTAGTTGTTGCTGCAGCTGCACCCGCAATCCTCCTCCAAACCTGCGCACCTGTTGCAACTACAGTGCGCACCTATTGGGAAAATTGTAGTCCTGAGATATGACAAATGAGAACTAGCGCCCTGTATTTATATTGGTTCTACCAGATTTGTTGAGGCCGAATTCTCCTTCTGGATAGTGTCTGTTTAGTATATTATTATTATTTCTGGTCGACTTTTTCTCTTAGAGGCTAATAGCCTAATATAAATTATCTTCTTGAGACGACAAGGCTTCTAGGGTTATTATCCAATTCATTAGGGTTTCTCTTGCTTCCCGGAGTCTTCTATTCTCGTCAGGTTCACATGTAGAGGTAAATACCTCTCGCAACTACCATAATATTAACACATATGACCCAACCATTGATGCCATAGTCAAACAGAATCATTGTCGTTCTCATATACCATTGTCACGTGATCTGATTCAGTCCTCCATTCTAACAGAAACATGTTACCAACGTTCTTTTCTTTCATAACCAGTAGAATTCATTTGTAGACCTTCATAACTCCACCTTGAACAATAGTCTTATAACCTCCTCTGTCTAAGACTCCCAAAGAGATTAGGTTCTTCCTAAGATCAGGTACATGTCTTACATCAGTTAGTATTTTAACAGTTCCATCAAACATTTTAATTCAGATGCTACCAATTCCCACAACTTTAGAAGAAATATCATTACCCATGTAAACTACTCCATCATCTATAGACTAGTAAGTAATATACCAATGTCTATGAAGACACATGTGGTTTGAAGCACCAGAATCTAGTAGCCATTGTTGATCATGACGTGAACCAATACTAATTGATGAAACTTCATCAACCATACCTGACCCTGTTGGCGAACCTATTTCAGTTGTATTTGCTTCCTTCATCTCTTTTGGAGGGTCTTCTTTGGAGGCTTGTTGTCGCTTCCAACAATCCTTCTTCAGGTGTCCAGATTTGCCACAAAATCAAAACTTGAGCTTTCTCTTTCTTCCCTTCGACTTTGACCGAGAGAAATCCCCTCTGATCCTGTCCTCTTTCTTTTGGTCTGCCTCAGATCACCAATGCCTCAGATGTAGAGGTTTCTAGATTGGTTTTATTCCTTGTTTCCTCAAACAATAAATCTCCAACAATATCATCAAACTCAATACTGTCTGTCGAACTGAAACTAATAGACATAAATAAATGATCCCATGACATGGGAAAAGAACACAATAATGTAATTTCCTTATCTTCGGATTCAAATTTCACTCCCATGCTATCCAACTGGACTAGAAGAGTATTGAAAGTATTGAGATGATCAACCATTTTCATACCTTCCTTCATGTTCAAACTATACAATTTCCTTTTCAAGAAGATCCTGTTTGTCAATTATTTCGTCATGTATAGGCTTTCCAGCTTTGACCACAGACCAGTTGTTGTCTTCTCCGTAACAATGTTGAATAGTATATCATCCGCCAAACACAGGTGTATGGCACTTAGTTCTCTCACATCCATCTCATCCCAGTCTTCATCTGTTATGGACACGATTTTCTTTGTTTTTCCCAAAAGCACCTTCACCACACCTTGTTGCACGAGCAAATTGTGCATCTTAACCTTCCAGATCTTGAAATTGTTCTTACCATTAAACTTTTTAATTTTGAATTTAGCACTTTGCATCTTTTTCATTAGAGGAAACATACACCATTGTTTGTAATATCCAAGGCCCTTTCAATAAATCATGTGGAGGAATAATCCTTACAAAGTTTAATAAAAGAGTTTTTACTAACCTCTCCTCTTCTTTAAAAGATTCACCTTTTAAATTTACTTTATACCTTTTTCTCCATAAAAGAACCTTCATATATATCCAGCCAAGTGAATCCACTTTTGAGATATTTAAAGAATAAATTCACTTTTTAATGGCTCCACAATATTTAATTCCAAAGTATTTTAATGCCTCCATACCTTTAAATTCTTGCAAAAAACATGCGAATTTTCCTTTTTGGAGATGGGACAAGTATTTCCCTTAGGTGAGCACTGAGATTCCAGTACAACACTCCCTATGCCAATACAGGCCAACGCTGAGGTTCCAAAATTTAAACAATTATAAGTGTGTTAGAAACAACGCTCCCTTCATAGGTATAGCTCAGTGTTGAAAATGAAAGCAACGCTCCTAGTTATGCTAAACTAGCATCACTTTGACTCAGACAAAATATCCAAGAATTCATACAACCTCAACATGCGACCTTTTTTCCCTGCGTCCTCCTCACGCTCTGATACCACTTGTTGTAATTTGCCAATGCGGAAACACAAATTAACATAAAAAAAATCAATAAGAATGCATAAAATAAACACAACAATTTACGTGGTTCACCCAAATGTTGGGCTACGTCTTCCAAGCATAGGTATCGGTTTTCTTATTATTCAGCTAATGGAGATTATAGCAGTCTCACTCACACCCTCTACGGGCATACATCAATTTATAGCAATGTGCATTAAAAAATTGATTATTAAATGTAAACTCATCCATAATCTAACTTGGTCGTAATGGTTACAACCAACACTAGATTATAGGATCTGGAATCCTACTCATGGAAGAATTCATTGTCACCGTTTCCAACATTTTATAGATATTACAAATAGTTTCCCTAACATTGCATACTCTATGATGTTGGTCAATTTCTTTGAGAAAGAATAATATATTTATCCATCTCTATGAGAGTGTATCAAAGGTGAAAGCCATCTACTTCGAGCCATGGACACATGAGAGGACATTGCTGCAAAGGACGTCTTGGTGTCTTATCTTCTATCGATCAGTCAAAGTTTTTTTTTTTTTTTAAGTTTGTGATCTCACTTCAGATCTGCACCATCACATCACCTTTTGAGGATAGCATTGTGTAAGAGGTTCTCTGCATGAAGGTACTTACATCTATTGCAGAAATTATTTTTACTTGTTAGAAATTGTGGGTGAGATGAGAAGAGAATGAAGTTGCTTGCTAGTCTCATGGGTAAGCAAAGGTAAATTAAACAGCTCTGGAGAGAGATGAAACACATGAGGAGAAAGAATCAACAGGAAGATTCATATGTGATTTCATTTGAAGAACCCATACTTGAGGATCAAAATGCAGAAGTGGACCAGATCAATGAAGATTATAAATAAATCAGTGAAATATTGAAAAGACTAATGTTAGTTTTTCCATCCTTCTCAAGTAAAAATTTTAAGCTTTGGGAATTTAAAATGGAAGGATTACTTGGTTCAGTAGATTATTTATGGAAATTTGTTCAAAATGGTTTGGTCAATTCTCATCATAAGAGAAAAGATAAAATAGTCTTATATCTTATCAGTTCAGCACTGGATACAAGTATTTTGTCTCTTATTTTATATGAATTTGGTCATATAGACAATGCAAAAATGTTATGGGATATTCTAGAAATGAAATATAGTGAAAAGAGTGCATCTTCTTATGAGGAAACTTCTGGAGTTAATGGTGAACCTATAGAAGATGTTGAATCCCACTGTGGTCAGTTGCATGTGGATAATGATAATTGTAATGAAGAAATTGTCATTGAGGTAATGTATGATGAGGAGAACATGTAAAATGAAGATTGGTTGAAGATAAAGAAGGAAATACAATGTATTGATAATTTTCTAAATGTAAGAGGACACTTGCTTGAAATAATGAATGATGAGGAATCTGCAGCAATAGTGAATGTTGTAGAGGAAATTGAAAAACATGTATTAGATAATGTTGTAGACAATGTCAATACTAAAACAAAGGTTAATAGAGATGAAGTATTTGAAGCTGCAACAACAGAGTTGGGAGCACCGACATAAGCATACAACAAGGAAGAAGAGCACCCAGATGAAGGGCCAAAATATTTTGAAAAAGATTTGAAGTTCCTTGAAGAATTTCTTGAAAAGCCACAACTTAATGGAAACAACACAGCAGGAGAACAAAATGAAAAGAACAAAAATTGTATTGATTTAAATATTCTAATGAATGGTTTTGAGTCTACAGGTTTTGACAACAATGAAGTTGTTGTAGAATAAAAAGGCATTGTAGTATTCACCTACAATCAAGATTTGAAATTTGTTGATGACATAATGGATGAGGAAGAAACTGAAAAAAGTTAATAAATTTTTTATGTATTGTAGTCCTGAAGAAATCAGATTTTACTATCTGTTAATATTGCAACAAATCAATGATCAAAATCTCAATGGTGAAGAGAAAACAACAGAGAATGATATCTGACAACCGTTCACATAAAAATAGATTTTCGAAGAAAAAGTTGAAGAGGAAAAGCATGGACAATCTGAAATAATTTTCATATTGATGGCAAACACCAACAAGAAGATTAAGGATAAGAAGTTGAAACATGGAATTTTCAGAAAAAGAGGAAGACTTAAATTGAAAATGCATAGAGGGTTCAGAATCTGGAAAAGGAGGAAGAGAAAAACTCACTCATACATGGAGTTGAAACAAATTTTAAGGCTTTGTTTGAATTGTCTTTTGTAATGTTTGTAAGCCTAGATGAGACTAAGTTTGACAGGCATGTTATGTACTTTTATTGTATTAAATCCATTTCTCCATTAAGGGGGAGTGTTGGAGAATAATGGAGAAATGTTATACTTAGGAAATTGTTAGAACATATTTCTATTGTACGCTAGATTAGTGTTTAAGTGGTTTTCAGATCCACAAATTTAGGACACTATTAGGGGCTATCCTATCCTATATATTTGTATGAAATTTATCAAATTGAATAGTGTGTGTGACCGTAGTCTCACTGTGTGAGCCCTTGTGGCGTCACTCTTATTCTGTGAGATTGATCTCTATTTTAAAATGTTAATTTTAACCATATCATACCAACAACTTTAGGTTGATAAATCTACCTTTGCGCCACCAGTTGTATTGGTACTTCTAGTGGGTGACAAGTTTCACACTTGCGGGATTGTTGTGAAAAAACGGTGGGTCTGATGTTGGGGTCTTTCTCTCCTCAACTTTAATATGTTTCCAACGTTTATGAATAATTTTAAGTTATGTGCCCTGGCATTGGGAAATTATTTCAATTTTTGTGTCTCGTTGTGTGCTATGCAGACAGTTTGTTGAGGATCGAATAACCTTATGAATTTGTCACTGACTATAGCACTTGGGATTTGTACAAGTAGACCCTACTAGGAGTGGGAATTTCAATATTTAAATGAACTTCTTTTAGGAGTCCCACATAGTTGGATTCGAGCCTAACCCAACTTTTTGGGACCTCAACATCAACATTCAAAACCTTGCACGTATCCTCATGGTTGACAAAGGAGCTTTGGTTCAATTTCATTGGTGCATTGTCTATTGTGTTTGTCCAATCAACAAATTATTCTTTATTTACATGTCAAGGAGTTTGTGTTTTTTGAGGTCCAATTTACTGTATTTTGAAGGTTACTGGTCTTTTTTTTTCCATAATTCTTCAACGGAGTCTTTTGTTTTTTTGGTCCATAATTCTTCAATGGAGTCTTGATTTATGCCTTGTTTGAGGCATTGAAAATAATATTTTGTTCTCTTTCCAATTTGTTGGTTGCACGCCATATTTGATGTCTCTTGGAGATTCTTGTTTTTTCCAAGATCTCGTTAAATTAAGAGAATTGATTCCTCCATTGTAAATGGATACCTAACATGGCCTTGTTTGTCAAGATCCATATTGAGGATTGTTGTCCATGATGGATATTTATGGCACCTCTCATTCTACACATTTGAGTAGTGGATTTTGTGGCACTCATGCAAATAGTTTTAGGACTGTAATCAGGCATTTGTCTCCATGTACCGCCTTGCTTCGCAGTCTCTTGAATCTCACTGCATTGGAGTGCTTATTTCTTAGATTTTTTTGCATATTTGTCACCTTTAGCTCGTAATCCATACTTTAGTCTTCAGTTGTGACATCCATTTCCATTATCATTTCCACTTAGTTCAACATTGTGGGGGGATGTTGTTCAATGTTTCCCCGGGTGATTCTTCATGCTTCATAGTTTTTGTTCGAAATCAACTAATATTAAGAGTGAGTCTCATATCAAGCACCATTCCTATTTTGACTCAACGATTGAAGTAGCTAGTGACCCATGCACTCCGGTGAGATGGATTGGAGTCCATAAGGGCACTCAATTTATGATGTTTTTGTCGACTGTACATAAGTACTTCATCAAACTTTATGAGTTGGGACTCATTTCAAAGGATCAATCTCTTTGCTTGAGAAGCTTGAAATTTCTATTTCTACATGTAGATTTGATGACATTGATAGCATGGGGTTAACTGGGCCTCTTTAGAGTTTTTCCCATACTTCCTATTATGAATTTTTATTCTCCATAGGCCTCATTGATCTTTTGATGGTTGATGGTGTTTTCTTCAGTTTGAAGCCTTTGTTTTGGTTCTTCACTAGCACATATTTTCTAAAGAACTTATGTGGTGGTTGTTAGTGTTTTCCATTCTCATGCCTCTACAACCAATCTTGTTTAGCTTCATAATTCAACCATGTTCTTTGAGGTTACTTGGCCATATTCTTCAAAGTTGGTTCATCTTATCCCCCACTTTTAGGGATAACTAGGAGATCATGTCTCAAGGCCCACAGGTCCTAGACATGGAGTACCAAGAGCCAAATCGAATTGAGCATGGCCTCGGACGACACATATTTTCTCCCTTTCAGTGCCTCCACTTTGTTAGCAACAACAACATCAATCACCTTCGACTTGGTCTTGTATTAGAGATGGTTCTTGTTCCATGAGGTAATGAGTCCGAGTATCATGGTATGTGTCACTCTAATCCTCAAAACCTTTGACTATGTGCATTTAATTCCTTTTGTTTCTAACAAATGCTTGGATCTTATACTTTTCCACTTAACCATGTTTGGGGGGGATGACAGGATGCCCTAGTAAGCCTATACCCATAGGTTTTGAGTTGTCATTGGGGGGATTTCTTAAAATTCATTGTTCGCTCCCGTCATATTACCAATTTTTCATCTTTCTTCCCGCTCATCCACCCCATTACATTGGTCTGGGCATTGGGTTGGCCAATTATTTAAGGGTTTCACCTTGCCTTGCGGGAAGAAGGGGCTAACGGAATAGAAGGTAAAAGCAAGCTAGAAAAATATAAAAGCCTAAAAATAAAACCTTAAGATGCTTCACCCAGGGATCCCTGAGAAAGCAATAAAAGGATTCTCAGCAAGAAACAAGAGGGATCCATAAAAAATAATAAAACGAGACATAGTCATAGGATGGGGGGTCTCATCATGAGCCAACCTATTAGGTCCATGGGTACCTAATGCTATGACACTACTAGCAGCTGGTTACCACACCAGGGTAGTGGCTCTTGGTTGCATGGCCAAGAAAAAGGGGGTCTCATCACGAGCCAACCTTCTCATATCCATGAAATTTCTTGTGGGTAACATTGCCACCACTGGTCACCATGCTAGGGTGGTGTCCCCTGATTAGTTCCTTGAAAGAAAAAATCAATAAAGAAATAAGAATAAAATTCCATGAATGGGCTTGGAAACATTTGCATCCAGGAAATGTGCAGCTCGCCTTCTACAAAGGCACCCCTAGGTAAGCCTTGCATTTCCCTGCTTTCACTGCACCCCTTGTCAGGACATCCCTTATCCACCTCACCCATTTATATGAATTGGATTTAATATCTTCTAGAAACATCCATTTTCTAGTGGAAACTAGCCCAATAGGATGCTCTATCACCTCCTCCAAACTTGTATTGCATATCTGTATAATGTCTTTGAGCACTTGACTTGGGTAAAAGGGGTTTGATGCACATGTTTAATAATATTGATGATGAGATGTGATTGACATTGCTATGATCCCTATGACTTATGAGCCCATGGATGGCGTAGTTGTTGATGTGCAAGATCATGCCCGACGGATAAGTACCACATTGGATAGGTACACATGGGGAGATGATTAGTTCGGACCTCCATGAGGTTGAACAGCCTACCAGATGGATGATGAGACCCCAATAGGGGTAGAGATAGGACATGGGTGTTTGCACCAGAGAACATGGGGACATTCAACAGAGGCACCCTGGCAGAGCCTTACCTAGGGTGGTTGTGCCCTCTTCATTGGAACATTGGCCTTGGAAGGCTCAGGACGTCACCCAGGAGGCTCATGATGTCATCCAACTTCATGGACAATTTGGGAGACAATCATGGCAGTTTGGCATGTGTGGCAGTTTGGAGAAGCCCAAGGAGGGCTAACGTTTTTCTCCAAGAGGCTGCATTTTCCCTAGAAAGGGCTAATGTCACCCTAGAAGGGGCATGACATCTTTCTTTTGTTTGATTAGGGTTTTAATTTATGACATTTAATGTAAAACAATATTATTGTGTATTTTGGCCTTGTCGGCACTAGGCCTATTGAGGGTTTTGACCTAAAACTTAATTAAGGTCATTGGTATGGTATATATTGAGGGTTTTCACTCTCTTTTTATTCATCATCTTTCACTCACTCATTAGAGAGGTCTGAAATTTGCGCCCAGTTGGCTGAAATTGTGAGGCGCACTTGTTGAAGGAGACTATTTTTGGACTATTTTGGCATTTTTTCTTGGTGGAAGGTTTACAACTAGGGTTTGGCTACTTGAATGCATGGTTTATGTAAGTGAATTTTTGCAACACTTGTTGATTGAATGGTTATAATATTATTTACTTGCATTTGTTATTATAATTTGTTTCATTAAAACCCTAGGTGACAAGCACATGCTAAGGTCCTTGTCTCATGTCCCTACCAAGTTAAGAACTTTTTTAATTTTCTGAAGTAAGATAAAGCCTTTCCATAGAAACACTCTATCTCTACTCTTCTAGCTAGCCATTTTTTCCTTGTCATTGAGCTAAGAAGGAGGAAAACACATCAAGACCTAGGGTTTCTACACCTCGATGAGCCGTTTTCCCCTAGGGTTTGTTTGATGAAGCCTTTCCATAGCAACACTCCATCTTCCAACTCTCTTGTCTTTAGCCCCGTAAATTCTTGCTCAAGATAGCCGATTTCATCTTTCTAATAAGCTAAAGAAGGAGGACAAAGCACTAAGGGCTAGAGTTTCTACACCTTAGTGAGCCTTTCTCCCCTAGAGTTTCATTGTTGAGGCCTTTCCTTAGAAACACCTCAACATTTAACCCTCTTGTCTTTGGTATTTTCATTATCATTTAGTCCTTCAACCTTTGTAGCCTCTTTTCACTCCATATGTCCTAGTAGCGTATTGGTCTAAGACCTCTTGTATTGAGTACCTTAATCACAAACAATTTCTAAAAGTTCTTGAACAACCTCTAACTATTACTAACCCTAGCCTAGACTAATATTATTAACCCTATTGTTGTCGTCACTTTTTATGATATAAACACCTTTACGTAGCATTTGTTTTACCTTTAAAGAAATTGAATGATTGGTTAAGGTATTGTTTCTAAAGTGTTGATATTGTTACATTGATTGCCATTCATCATCAGAGTTTTCTTTGGAATTTATTGTGAAGTGATATTGTAATCATTGCTATTGTATAAACATTGATTTACTTCGTCAATACTATTGCTCAATTGCTTATTATCATAAATTCATTGATTATATGAAGTACTAGACAACAAGTAAGATTGCACATGTATAGTTTCTTTGTTGCTTTATCTCGGGCAAGTAAACTTCTAGTTACTCTTATCTTTATTGGCTAGTAAGCCGAACTTTCTAATCAGTGGTGACTTGTGAGGGGGAATAATATTACTTAGCCATAATCCTTTTCCTTCTCAAAAAACCAGGTCATCGGGGACGTCTCCACTGGGCCTTACCTCCCTAAACAGAAAGAGATAATCCATTAAGGTGTTAGTTGTGGGATAGTCTCAGTTACGCCAGTTTGACCACCTTTCATCCATTTTTACCTTAACTACAAACCGTGCGATAACATTTTGGTGTCGTTGTCAGGGAACACTGATTCAATTCTCCTCAAGATGACACTTTTTCAGTAAGCCTTGCCTCAAGAGTCTTTATCTTACAAGCTTACTTGACAACTCCACTTATTGTGTTTTCCCTTTTCCTTCTGATAATTTCAAGCAAAATATCTAGCGGCTCCACAAATGATGACCCGTAGTGGGCATCAGTCCTTACCTCTTTCTGTTGTGGTTTACACTACCCCTACAAACCCTGTTACCTATGTGATTTCTCCCAGATGGTCTCCCCAAAAAATATTTAGTTCCTTTTACCTAGTGTTGGGGACCTATAATCATAGGTAACTCGATTCTTCGACTGTTGATTTGGCGTTTCTCTTGTGATGACGAAGTCTGGCTTGGTTGATCTCGTTTCTCCCCTCCATTAATTTCACTCGCTCCCCCATCACCCTGCTGCATCCTTCATCCACGCTGCGCCCTCACTCCCTTGTCCTTTTTCCCTGTTGACTACCTCTGGCCAATCTTACCCCTCCATGAATAAACAAAGTCAGGTTAAAAACATTAGGTTAATAATGCTAGTAATAAAGTTTAGTATAGGATAATTTAAAATAAAATGGTTAGACTAACTATTAGTTAATTAATTAATTAATAAATTAATTAATAATTAAGTTAGTTTAATAACTAGGTTAGTTTTTAAATTAATTAAAAAAAAACAATATTAAAATGCATATATTAAAATACATTAAACATTATATAAAACAAAACAAACATTAAATAAAATACAAACAAAATAAAAAACATATATTAATAAAACAATAAAATATATTAAAATTAAAACAATACACAATATAACAAAAAACTAAAAAGCACTATCCTAAGTCCTACCCACCTCAACGCATCCTAAAACATCACGTCTCACATTTAAATCAAATCAACGGTCTTTAAAAATTCTGAACCCCCCCTCACTATCTGAAACTTAACGAGAGGGGGGGGGTCCGGAATGGTAGTTTTTGAAAACTACCCCCGAATAGGTGTCTCCCCCACATGCCATTGGACCCCCCCCAAAAGAAACTTCTTTCCTCATTTTTCACCATTTTTGCCTATTTCGGTACGTCTTCTTTCAAACGGATTCTGGGAAAATGAAGATGGATTTTCAAAATCCGAGAGAGATTTTTTATCAGCATGGGATGAAGAACAAAAACCTCTCTCAGTGTTTTCACCGGTGCCATGAGAAGGGAGAATCAAATCCATCTTCAAGGCCCTTTTTCCATATTTTCACTTTTCCGTTACAATCCTGATTTTGCGGGAGCTGTTACGGCTAGCTGGAGGTGAATTTGGAAACAAAAAAGGCATTTTTTTGTCCAGAACATGCCCATATACAATAACCTCCTTCATTGTTTTCCCAGGTGTTAGCGTTGAAGATAAAAAGATGTATGTTTGGACCCCTTTTTCGCAGAAATTAGGCCCGTCTTTCATGGCAGACAGTTCTAAATTTTTAGGGATTTATGGCTATTTTTGGCCGAGGCGGTTGAAAYTGACTTATGAAACTTATGGGGAGGTCTATCCTATTTATTCAAATGATTTTAATGTAAAKAGGTTCGACCTGTAGGTACTAGAGAGGGGAAGATAATCTAGACACACTTTCTAATTTGTCAAGATGATCAACAATTTGAAGTGATTTGGAATGAATATTAAGACAYTGGATTTCCATATTCGTGTGTCATGATTCRTGGTGAAGTTTTCTGATGTAAACTGTCATTTTCATGTTTTTCTCATATTGTTTTCTTCCATCATTGTTTATAAGAAAAATATAATCAGGATTTGTCTTGTACAMCYTRATTTGGCTTAAAGCAATGYTTATGTTTTCTTCTRCAAATTGAATGTAGAATTCAGATGAAYKYTKCTCTRCATTTGAGATGATTCTTAACCCATTCTTMTTTTCCATCTTACAAAATATTGAGATCCACTRTCATGGCTGCCTTGCCTGGTTACCAATGTTCTTAGTTATTTATTCATTCATCAATTTTAACTTGTTGACTCCATTCTGCCCAATGGTCTTTTCCTCTATTGTCAACCAAACCCTCATCTAAATATTTCAAAAAACCCCAACCCCATACTTTCATATCTATCCTAACATATATTCCATACAAACCAAATTAAAGCAAATAGAGAGATCCCTCTCTGAGTCTTGGAGGGCTAGATCCAAGACTCGAAGTGGTTTTGATGTTGCCTCTGTGACTGCCATCCCAGCCTTGGGAAAATTACAGAGTGCTAACACCTAGCTAACATCCAAGGGGGATTACATGACTTACCCAAAGGGGTCAAAACATGGATGCCAAGTCTCTCAAGAAAAGGAGTACCCTCTGGTAACTCACATTGGACCCAGTTTTGTGAAATTTTTGAGTTTCATCAAACCGGTCAAGAGCACCCTGTTATCGGATAAATCGGTAGGTGCGGAAACTAACAGATCTCCCTAGATCCACCTAGATCTAGAACAAAATAGGACAGGACATGACTCTTTCCCTAAGTTGTAGTCATTGAATCTACTAATGAGGAGGAATGAGTGACATACCTTTATATCACTTCCTTAGGTCTTTGTTGTTCCCGCTTCACTCCGGTGCTCTTGTGAAATCAAGTCCAAGACAACACAAACCAACCAAGGTGAAGATAGCAAAGTATATTCAATTTCAACCTATGCATATGATCAAGGAGTTACGCAATAAAATAAGAGTGATTTTATGGGAAAGGGACATGCCGCTATATTATGTTAAATGAAAGTAGAAGATACAACCAGATCGCCTTGATGTCGCAAGCTTCCTTGCAGTGACCCTTGGTTCCAACACACACACTTGCTCCATATTTGCATGAAGAAGATCCAATACAACTTGATAGACCAGATAGAGTCTTCAAGATTCTGTCCAAGCAAAGTTCTTCACACAATCCTTTCACTAATTCTTCATTCAATCTTGCTTAACCTTTTCCATGAGAAAGCTATCAATATATAGGAGAAGGAGGGATGGTTACATGGATGAGGATGATCCCACCAAATCTGAGAAGTCAGTAGGATGCCAACCATACGAATGCCAACTCATTTTCTAGAATATCCCCTTCTAGAACCTTTGTGACCTCTTCTCTTCTTCAAGCTTAAAAACAGGTTCACACCCTACCTATAGAGAAAACTGCGAATAGTTTTCACCCTAAGTGTGGGTGGCCTATGAGAATGAGGGATTTTTGACCCTGTAACATAGGCGGCCTGCGAACTCATCTTAAAAATTTGTTTTTTGGAAGAAGACAACAGTCACTTTTCTCAAGAAAAAATTCCTTGTGGAAGCTTGAGTACATCACTTGTAGAGACATCACCAGAGTGACCAAAATCATTTCTAATAGAATGCCCCCCAAAGTATGAGGCTAGAGTCTGTGACAGCCGAAATACTTTGTAAACTGCGAGTGTGTGTCAGAAACCAGGAACACACCTAATCAAAAACCTATAAACAACCAAGCATATACATAATATAATACCAGTTCTGAAGTAGGCATTCCCATGCTCAGAGCACAAATGAATGGAATCATAAACATAGGTCATGGACACCAACCATACACCATGGATCCATGCCATCAAAATGGGACATAGCCACCAGGAATACACTGTGGATCTATGCGAGTGACATACAAAGTGGATCTATGTGCCGATACAAATCATACATACTCCATCGCAGCCTGAATAAAAAAAGATGAGACCCAAGGTCTTCAATATCGTCACCTGAAAGTACAAATCTATCCATGTGATTACATGTGTTGAAGTCAAACATGGTAGAAACCACTTGATTACTGGTCATTGATGAAAAACTGTTAACAAGTGCGAGGGAAATCACCATTGATGTCATTGACTCCCAAGGTGTTGGATCATGTTGTCATTGATGCCAATGGTTTGTCATTGATGCCAATGGTTTGATTACTTGGGAGATTGTTGGATCATATGTCATTGATGTAAATGGTTTGGTTTGATTGATGTCATTAGTTGATGTCAAGTAATTGATTTATATGATTCCCTTGATGAGAATGTTATATGTCCAAGTGGAAA